>JACXGM010009406.1:0-27719 GCA_016801145.1 Umbra pygmaea
TATATACCCACACCAAGTTATGCATTACTTCTTCGTTATATACCCACACCAAGTTATGCATTACTTCTTTGTTATATACCCACACCAAGTTATGCATTACTGCTACATTATATACCCATACCAAGTTGGGCATTACTGCTACATTATATACCCATACCAAGTTGGGCATTACTGCTACATTATATACCCACACCAAGTTATGCATTACTTCTTCGTTATATACCCACACCAAGTTATGCATTACTTCTTTGTTATATACCCACACCAAGTTATGCATTACTGCTACATTATATACCCACTATATACCCACACCAAGTTGGGCATTACTGCTTCATTATATACCCACACCAAATAAGGCATTAATGCTTCATTATATACCCACACCAAATAAGGCATTACTGCTTCATTATATACCGACACCAAGTTGGGCATTACTGCTTCATTATGTACCGACACCAAGTTAGGCATTACTGCTTCATTATATACCCACACCAAGTTAGGCATTACTGCTTCGTTATATACCCACACCAAGTTATGCATTACTTCTTCGTTATATACCCACACCAAGTTAGGCATTGCTGCTTCGTTATATACCCACACCAAGTTAGGCATTACTGCTTCGTTATATACCCACATTTATTATAACACTAAACCATAACATAACCCATATACTTACATTTTCCTCATGAAATGAATTTCCCGACAATGCTGAATTCTTTTACTATACTGGTCAGGATATTTTCTTGATAATAACAAAGGTGGACATTTACTTGAGTAAAAGGACTTTTCTGAGTAACTCTGAGTTCACAGGTTTTGGGAAGTCCCTACTTAAGACCAAATTGATCAGGTAAAGGGAGTTAATATCTTAAGTAAGATGTGAACTCCTTTTACCTGATCAATTTGGTCTTAAGTAGGGACTTCCCAAAACTTGTGAACTCAGAGTTACTCAGAAAAGTCCTTTTACTCAATACTTTGTCCACCTCTGGATAATACTAAAGCAAAGACTGATGCAAGCTCTAACCTAAAGGTTTGAGAACGCACTGTACTGGAACCAGAGTGAGCGCTGACAGCCCGTTCTCTCTCAGCCCTATTCCAACTGACCAACTTAGCCAGGCCAGAAGACAGTCCTTCTTTGTTAAAGTAGAGCAACCACATAGCCAGACCATGTCTCAGAGTTTCTGTGCTGGTTTTCATTTGACTCAGCATGGGTATATGGGGTGTACGGGTGTGTTTGTACCAGTTGTTGCGTGCAATGTCGTAGATCCAGAAAGAGTTGCGCACATTCTCCTCCCGTTTGTCCTTATCCTTGCTGAGGCCAGACAACACGTGGATCTCATTCAGCTCTGGGTCTATGGTGGCCCTCTGGGTGAATCCCGTCATGGGCACTGTGAGGGACAAACACACATTAAAACTGTTTCCAGTGAAGTCACTGCTAGTGCCAGTGAGATTTAAAACCTGGAGACTGCTGCTATTGAGATAATGCGTATGGACAGGGAATAGCAGGCTATAACTTGGGTAAAAGATTTTCCTGGAGACATTAAAAAAATAATTTAAAAATCTTCACAGTTATTAAAGATTTCACTCGTTTCTCTGCATCAAAGACTAAGATTAGAAGTTTTAAAGGGGAAATGTGATGACGGATACGAACGCAACAGGCTACTAATGGCAACATACATAGCAACGAGACTTGCTGGTGACAAACAAAACCCAATGCAAATGATATGGTAAGTTTTCTACTGTTCTGCATCAGTGATATTGAAAGCATAAAGAACAGAACACTGCTCGTCACAAAACATCACTTGATTGCTAATGACGTGTTTGAGGTCACTTTGTGTAGTATGCAACAAATGCATGAGTATATTGTTTTTCCCAGATTATAATATAGAAAACTATGATGGTAAACCGCTAAAGTCATCGTGTGACTGAACATGACGTGTTTGTGGTCATGACACGTCAGTCAGCAGAATCTGCTACTATAGATGCATCCAGAAAACTAAACGACAGGTACTTCTGCTTTGTTTTATAAACTGCTTAATAACAATAAATCAGTGCTATGGAAAACCTACTGCAAAAAGCAAGAATCAGCTTTGGTACTTCATAGGGTTTTAAATCCATGTGGGCTTGGAAAAAGCCTTTAACGTGGATGCAACATTTAACCCACTATCAGAAACAAGAATGACGAATCAGTATGATTTTGAAAACATTAACTGACATATTACATTTAGTAATAATTAAATTACACCAAACTAACGTGTAACTTGAGCCAAGACCTCAGGCAGTTCTAGAGAGAAAAACAAAGAGTTTATTTGAATAACAAGAATGCAACGGATGACCAGAGACACTTGAGATTCAAGTCTCAAAACACACCCTATGACCAAGCTGTTCATGGTCAAATGAAGAGCACTACAAAGGGAATAGGCTGCCAAATAGAATTTTGCCATAAAGTTCATTAGAGGAGCAGAGTTATTCATGTTCCTCCGGTCCAGGGGCGGAGCAGAGCGCAGCAGGGGCGGAGCAGAGCGCAGCAGGGGCGGAGCAGAGCGCAGCAGGGGCGGAGCAGAGCGCAGCAGGGGCGGAGCAGAGCGCAGCAGGGGCGTCAGCTATAAACATTTGAAAACGAAAGAGTCCACTGTTCGGGCTGTTGCTTACTAATAGGCCTGCATGATTCGAAAAAATCTTTTTTTTGCTTAGAATTGATATCATGATTGTCTGCCACAATTTATTTCTCAGAAAGTGTAATGTTTTTGCACATATGAACCATGACAAAACAAAACAAATTGGCAGTACCAAACATAGATTTTTTGTTAGCACATCGCGTAAAGAGGCTTCGATGAATAAAGAAAATAAAGTACATACTGGCCTTTATGGTAGTACAGTAGGCTACCAAAAGTAGTGACATAAATTTGGCCCTGATACAGATCTGAACTCCTTGAACACATCTGTAGAAAAACATTTTTTCTTTTATTAGAATCAAAGTCATTTAAAATTAAAATCGGGAACAAGGGTGAATCGAGATCACGATTATATAACAATTTATCATGCAGGCCTACTTCTTTACAATTCTATACAAATTGGCTTCCCCCTCATTCTTTTAGTTTCTCTGCCACACTTGTTTCTCCTCTGGCTGACTCAGTCCAACCTCAGCTTAACTCCCCTCTCTCATCCTCCTCTAATTCCATCACTTCCTCCTCATGCTCTGGTGCCTGTAGGGTCACAGAGGGCTATTTATAATCTGCACCATCACACCATCCAGCAGTGCTTTACCTTTCCAGAGACCTCAGACAACCTGGTCAGACAAGAAGCTTTGCTCTATGTGCTGCACTGGAACATCCCATGTCCCTTTTCTAGAAGAGATGGCAAATCTGTGGCGTCTGTAACCAGAGCTTCTAGATTGTTGAGTGCCAGAGCGGACACAGATGTTGGTGATAAGGAGGGTTTGTAAATGAGTACCATGAAGTCACAAGCTTGGGCGGAAGTGGCCCAGTTTAGGCTCCATACAGGAACAGACAGACTGCTGCTAACCACAACAATCGCACATACCAGTCTTCCTTACTCAAACATGTTACGAGGGCAGTAAGATTATGACTGGTTAATTCGAATACCCAATCAAAATGGAGGAGGCAAGAGTTCAGGAACATTATAAACTGGACTGAACAACAAATAGAAATGCTATCAGAGGGCTGCAGGACGCCAGCAGTTAGCCTTTTGGTTATAGCATCTGATTAGTAACCATAAGGTTGCCAGATCAAATCCAAAGCTGGAATCGGAAAAGTTAAAAAATGTTTTGTAATATAATTAGCTCACCAAATACAACTAGCTGCAAATTAGCAGCAAAGTTTATTGATAGTGTTAGGTTAGGGTTAGGATTATTGTTAGGTGAACTTCTGGTCTGAATTGAAGAGCACAAATATAAGACTAAAATGTTCCTGAACTCCCTCCTCTCCATTTTGATTGTGTACTCACCTGAACAACTCAATCTTTGTGCCCTCAGAACATGTTTAAATAAGGAAAACTGAAATGTCCAAAAGAATAAGCTGACATCAACTAAAAGGAGCTCATTGTTGCGATTTGCATAGTTTAGCATTCTGTGTGTGTGTGTGTGTGTGTGTGTGTGTGTGTGTGTGTGTACGTTGGTGTGAGAGTGCAATTTAATCTCTTTAACTAAGTTTTAGACTTGTGGGGTAATCTCTTCTACTACTTTTTTATGCAGAAATATTGGAAATTGGGTGCACAAACTTTCAAGCACCACTATACAACAGGGATAGCTGTGTCCTTGGGGGGGACATAGTAGGCAGGCTCACCCATGCCGGAGTCCTTCTTCGTTCCATCTGAGATTATCTCTACATGGTCTCCGTCCACATCATAGCTGAAGAAGTCATTGAGATATGTCTTTGACCTCTGACCTCCGAACACATAGAGACAACGATTCCTCTGAGAAAACAGAATGAAACAAGCAGCAAATTCAATGTTATGATCAGGCCAACACAATAGTGCTTTACATTCTGCTGGGAAACAGGACACCTCCCTATTACCCATAAAGGTCCTGAGAGTAAAAATTTATTTAATTATGACATTACATATTTTTTATTCCAAAGTGTTTGAGACAGAATGCTGCTCAGTTGTTATGTGACTGACTCTGCTCTCAGGTCGTAACATGAGAGAAGTAGAGGTTTGACTGAATAGCTCTGCAACATCCACAAAAAGCACATTTGAAAAAATGCTTAAAAAGAAAAACCTCAACCTGTCAGCGTTAATTGTAATCGTCCTATCGCCCAGCCCTACTCCAGCCCTACTCCAGCCCTACTCCAGCCCTACTCCAGCCCTACTCCAGCCCTACTCCAGCCCTACTCCAGCCCTACTCCAGCCCTACTCCAGCCCTACTCTCCTCTCCTTTCACAGGTGCGGGATGGTCGTAGATTGATCACTTCCTTCCTCCAAGCACGTGTCACCAAGACGTCTGATACTTACCACACTGATTGTTCAACATTGAATTCTTAAGTCAGTAAATATGAAGAAGTATTACACATTTGCCAACTTTACAACCAAATCCACAGGTGTCCAACCTGCAAGGAAATAGTGTCCATCCACCCAGGGCTGTGTTGTTCCAACTTGTGACGCCCCTAGCAGAGCCACCTAGCAGAGCCCCCTAGCAGAGCCCCCTAGCAGAGCCCCCTAGCTTAACCGGAATTCTGCTACCAGGATTTGAACCCTGGCCACCGTGACACAGTAGTGCGGCGAGGCTGCAACAAGCTTGCTCAGATCGATCATTCAGGCCATGTCCACGCACTGCTTGAATAATGTTAAAGCATTATTACTGGTGTAATGTGATAATGTATTTATAATGAGCTGATTTTGATAGTTTTGATAGTGTTTGCCTACTTGATGTTTGTGTGTACTAAAGCCCTGGTGGTATATAATCCTTGACCAGACACAAACTTAATTTTACTGTATGACATTTCTGGTTAAGATGCAGCCCTTACTGTGGGGGTCGTCCTGTGGCTTCTTCAGCAGAAATACATGTGATCCACTGCCATAGATGCATCTTTACATTGTAACGTAAGTAAACAGTGTTATGTATTCACTTATATACCTGTTCTGTTTTTCAAGCCACCTATAATATCATTCTAACAGCAGATAAGGATTACTAGTTACGACGGCCTCCCAGGAATTACTACCGATGACAAAAATATCTAGAATTGATCAGGGTCCACCTTAAACTAACTGTCATCATAAAAAAAAGAATCAACTCCTAATGGCGATCCTGTAATTATTTACCTGGAACTGCAACCCAGGAAATGCTTAGTTGACTGGACAGAAGCTAACAACTAGCCTACCTGCTGCCCCTAAAGCCTGATGAAGTTGTGGTCGGATGACAAGGTGCAGAAGACAAATCTTTGTTCTTGTGATATTAATGGTAGATCGATGCATTTAAAATAATCAATTTGTTGTAACAAATGGATTACTGTCTTATTTAATTACATAAATTAACTGTTCATCAACACATCCCATTCCAGCTGCCGTAACTTACAGTGTGGAAGAGCATGCAGTGTCCTATGCGTGACTGGACGTCCTCCGGTCCAGCGTTGCACGAGTCTTCCCTGAGCAGGCTCCAGGTCCCGGCCTGGCAGTGAAAGGCATAAAGCCCACTGAACTGGGGCTCCGACGTCCTGCTGTCCTCCACGTTTCCGTTACACGTCAGAATCCGACCACCAAACGTATAGATCATGTGCTTCTCTGAGTCCATACACATCTACAAGGATTGAGTGGAAACGGGGCAAAGCAGAGAGAGAGAGAGAGCCATGCGAGTCAACATCTTGATTGTTTGGTTTCAGAGCAGAGAAAATATAACGCAAAAAACCTTAGGGATTTTCAGCTCCATTTTAGCTCTAAAACGGGACAAAGAAAATTTCAGGACTGTAGCGGACTTTGCTTGTCAGTACTCTGGTCTGACCTCCAGATGGTTCAGTGTACCATGTCTTTGATCCAGAGAAATTCAGTGACCTACTCTCAACAAACTTGGCCTGGCATTTCATTTCGTCCTTAGCCATATTTTTTCAGTTTAGCTGTGTGTGGTTCAGGGTGGGCGGTGACAGTGTAGTTACCTGGTGGTCAAACACGAGCTTGGGCCCGCCATCGGCTGACGTGTCCTCGCTTAGCAGTGTCCAGGTGTTGGCATCAATGTCGTAGCGGTAGAAGTCACTCTTCAGAGACTTGCTGTTCCTGACACTGGAGTCGAGGTAGCGTCCCAGAGTGTAGATTTGCCTCCGCTGGCTGTCGATGCACATCTTGTGACAGGAGCGAGCGCTGGGACCACACTAGGATAGAAGAGTGCTGAGCTGTTATACAATGAACGTAGGCAAGCAAAAGACATGGACATCTATAGTTGTTTTTGTTATTAGTTTAAGCAGACTGTGCATGTAGATTTATCAAATTTTAAGAGTTATTTAGGCAGAAACCCATGCAATTCCAAAGGGTTGACATACTACTTCTCGCCTATTCAGATATATTTTCCAAAGAACAACATGATGGTTAAAAACTGCATAGAAAGAGTGCTGCATTAGCGTTACAGGTAGATCTATTTATAATATAATATGCGTTACAGGTATATCTATATAATATAATATGCGTTACGGGTATATCTATATATAATATAATATGCGTTACGGGTATATCTATATATAATATAATATGCGTTACAGGTATATCTATATATAATATAATATGCGTTACAGGTATATCTATATATAATATGCGTTACAGGTATATCTATATATAATATAATATGCGTTACAGGTATATCTATATATAATATAATATGCGTTACGGGTATATCTATATATAATACGCGTGGTGCTCAGTGGAAAGCAGAGTGGGAATGGAATGAGAACCAAAAAAAAGTTGTAACTTCTGAAAAAGAACCACGGCACTCAACTACGATAAGTAAAAAAGCCTTTAATAAATAAGCACGGCAATCTAAAAACACCGACACGTTGCGGCTCGCAGGCCTTCAGGGTGCATTTGATAATGACAATGACAATGTTCATTTAAATACGAAATGACAAGTTTCAATAATGTTCAATTATATTTTTACATAGATAAATTTATGATACAGAATATAAATACTAAGACTAATAATAACCCTTCTGATTATTAGATATGGAAATGCCAAGCTATAGCTATAAATCGATAGGGTCAAAACGCACAAAACTTGAAAAGGGAGGGGTCAGAATTGAACCAATAAGTTGCATGCAGATGAAGGATTTCCAATGACGTTCGTTAAAAGTCTTTACTGCCACCACTCTATTGTTAAAAATGCTTCTCCGTTCCACTAGCACACGATGGAGTGAGCGGATGCTCCTTGATGGAGAAGAGTTTGGCCAGCATCATCCTCTCTGACAGCAGCAATGGGGTCAATCACCAGCCTGAGGACAGAGCCAGTTAAGTCTGTGTGCGTCCGCCGCCCTCACACTATTGACCCAGTAGACTGCAGCATAGAAGATGCCACTGGCCACCGGACTCAGAAATAACCTCCTCTTCATAGTTCTACAGACATCAAACGATGTAGCCTCCACAGGAAGTACAACCTGCTCTGTCCCTTTTCGTATACGGCATCAGAGTTTGCCACCCGGTCAAGGTTGTCTAGGACCACTCCCGGGTATTTGTATTTACTAACAACCTCTACGTCCCCTCCCATGATGGAAATGGGGACAGTGGGGGTTATGCTGCGCCTCAGGTCCACCACCAGCTCCTTAGTTTTACCGACATTGAGCTGTAGCTAGTTGAGCACACATCAGTCACCAATATCCTGTACTCACTCTCACCCCCTCCCTGATGCTGCCCACGATTGCAGAGTCATCAGAGATCTTGCAAAGGTGTCATGACTCTGTCACATCTGAAGTCAGACATATACATGGAGGAGAGGATAGGAGGTAAAACCGTGCCCTGTGGGGCAACCGTCCCACTCACTTAGACACAGTCCGGCAGGTGCGCAAACCGTGGGCGTCCTCTCAGGTAGTCCATGACCTAGAAAACTAATGAGGCATCCACCTGCATTGCTCCCAGTGTCTCCACAAGCAGAGCTGGCTTCATGGCATTAAAAGCACTGGAGAAATCAAAGAACATGATTCTCATCATGCTTTTTCCTTGTCCAAGTGGGAGAAGACACGATGAAAAATGTAAATAACGGCGTCCTTCAACCCAATCTTAGCCTGGTAGGCAAACTAATGGGTCCAGGGAGAACTTAACCAACGGACGTAGGCCGCCAAGACCAGTCTCAAAGGCCTTCATGGTGTGTGAGGTCAGGGCCACCGGTCTTTGGAAGCACTGACACGTGACTTCTTTGGTGAAGGAATCACGCAGGATGTTTTCCACATCACAAGGAAAATATATTAGTCTCAGCCTGACATTGTAGATGTACTGTTATACTCAGCTTAGCTGGCGGGCACAGAGCCTGGACACAATAGGGTTAGGACCGGGCCCCATTAGCTCATCCATCAGGGATCTCACATTCCCCATTATAATACGGCTTATATCTTCTCCTTTCCTTCATGTAGATTTAATTCCATGCTTGTGACGAACTTTCCCCCCTCTACAGCCACAACGTCTGACACCGCCTTCTAGATCTAATAATACTCCTTCTTGCCAGGATCTCCATCGGAACATTGAAATTAAGATTGAGATTAATTCTCATAGCGATCTCTCTGAGCAAAATCGGTTCCTTGTAGCTATATACAGTGCGTCCAATTCCCTTCAACAGCATCCCACTGGTGAGAAAAAAAGAGCCTCTCATTACTAAACTGAAACTTCAGGCCTGCATGGTTAGCAACGCATAACTTACTGTATATCGACCCACTGAAACTAAGTTAACTTGAGGGGCAGTAGAGCTGGCGAAACATGAAGCCATCCATGAAGCGCATGTGCAGAGATCATTAGATGACGGTTATGAGACAGGGCACGAAGGAGTCTCAAAACACTCCCTACGCTCTCACCTCCTTCTCTGTGTCTCTTGAGATGCAGAGCCACTGGTTCTCCTGAACGCTGTAGGCCCAGAAGTCAGCCAGGTCCTGAGTCCCGTCCCAGCCACCAAAAAGGTATACGGTTTCTATAGGGGAAGAGGCACAATCACTGGTCAACACTCAATTCAATATTGAATACATTGATCCGACACTCAAACCTAATAAACAATACTTCAAATTTTAAAGATGCATTCTATGCTTTTGGACTCTGGTTGTAATTATGGCGCTATTGAGCTAAAACGGCGATCACAAAAAATGGCTACATCATGATTTGTGAAGATCAGAATCCATCGTGTGTAACGTAGCAACGGATGGCTCCTACAGTTAGTCACTTGGCGACAGTTTTCTATAATAAAGGAGGCAGACAGGCTATATTATTTTATACATGGAACTGCAATGGCAGGGCAGCACATAATGCATAGAATACTTCCAGTTTATAGAATGTTGTAAGCCTGAGAATCTTTAATATAGCCACTGTGATCCATATCTGATGTCCTTTAATATAAAAACTCTGACTCATGTCTGGGCATTGTGAATGATGGATATCATTAATCATTTTTAGATGGGTTGGAGATCACCTTCATAGGGCACAGCAGGGTAATGTGACGACATAAGAGTGAACTAATGTAGTAATAATAATAATACATATGATTTTCTACAACCCTTGTCATTTAATCTGAAAGTACTTCAAGTGAAGAATTAATACAGGTCAACCGAGCCACCAGTGTGGTCATAGTTTAACATTGGTCAAACTACTCTAGTTTGCCTGGATAAGACCAGCTCAGCTGGTGAAATAGTAAAAATGAATCTGCTCACATTATACAGTAACAAAATTCATGTCATTACATGTATAAAATATGGGACCAGACCGAAACTTTTCTACACTTTTAAGCAGACTATTAAAAAGATCCACATCTTTTCTCAATTAATGAAAGGCATTTTCTCAATGACGAAGTGAAAAAGGACGATGGTGTTTGTGTTATTTGTCTAAAATCTGGTTAATTTGCTTGAAATCAACTGCTGAGTTGTACAAAACTACAGAAGAGTTCCCATCCACCTGTCACAATCCGTGAATTGAATAGAACGAGTGCCTAATTACACAGCAGTGCACAAGTTCAATGGCCCGTAACCATGGAGATCAGCGCACAAGAGTTGCGTCTGTACTGAGGCTAGACAGTGTAGAGGTAACTGTAGGTGATGGGGTTACTCTAGGTCATCTGGATTAATTCCATACCCCTCGCTCCAATCACAGAGCATCTAAACACAGTGCTCAGTGTCTGGTAGCCTGAGACACAGACCAGTGAGATGAAAGACAGACTGGAGTCTCACAAGCCAAGTCCGTGTCTTAAATGTCTGCAGGTGATTTAGCCAAAACATAAGGGCTGAAGTGTATTCTGAAAAACAGTACAACACACACTGTGGATTTTGCAAAAGATCTTTAAAAGGACACAATCTATTTCCCATTTACAGTAGGCATGTCTCCAGGCGTTTAATTTTATTTTAAAAGAGAACATTTTAACCTGGTAAAAATAATGGTGACATTAATAGGTTGGCAGAGCAGTGTAGTTGTTAAAGCATCTTAACATTTATCCGAAGGTTGCTAGATCAAATCCCAGAGCAGGCAAGGTGAAAAATCATTCTGTCCCTGGACACAACAGGAAACCCTAAGGGGGTGGGAAGGCCCTAATTAAGACAAAATTATCAGGTAAATGGAGTTCATATCTTACTGGTGACCATGATTGATTTTTTCTTTAATCATGGTCACCAGTAAGATATGAACTCCATTTACCTGATCAGTTTGTCCTTATTAGGGACTTCCCAAAACTTGTGAACTCAACAAGTAACTAACTAGTAACACAAAAAGTAACTTTACCCAATATGGTTGATATTTCTTAAGAGGAAATAATTTATTTCAAATAAATGTACAGAGTGAATATGGCAGAAGATGAAAGAAAATGCATAATTATTTTCTGGTTTTATTTTTCTACATCTTTTTGAAAAAGAACTACATAACCATATATTGGCATGTACATAGCCATATATTTTTTAGCCATTTATTTTTTACTTGGCATGTACATCACATTATAACTCATAACTTTTTCAATTTTGTATCTATTGTAAAATAGATATAGTCACTAAAATCCTAAGACTTTAAGCTTCAAGGGCATATCAGACAAATTGAGTTGTAAACCGTGTTTATGGTTGACTGTCTTTCCCATGAGGTTAAATAACGAATGGCTTTGTTTACAAGACCCACAGCTCAAATTATCACTCATAAGGTTTTCAATTTTGTAACTTATGAAAAACTGAGATATTCACTAGAATCCTAAGATCTTAAGCTTTAAAGTAGCGCTGCAGCTATCAATTATTTTAGTAATTGAGTATCTACCGGTTACTCCATCGATTAATCAAATAAATACTTTTGTTTAATTGAAGAGCAATAATATACAACAGTTTGTTTTAATTTTCAGAAAAAGCTACATTTTTATTGCCTACATTGCTTACAATATCATCTCGCAAAAAACTAAACATATTAAGTGCAACAAAGTGCCATATTACATTGTTTAAAAAAAAAATCATTTTCTGAAATGCAATAACAACCTCAAACTAAGGCATACATTAAGTTGTGCACCTTAACTTTCAGAACTACAAGTTTCAACCTGAGACTGCTCTGTATATAGGCCTATATGTAAATATTAATTATACTCAACCTATTTTCATTTATACATTTGATTACACACAGCTCTGTTACACTTATGCTAGTAGATCGTTGATCAGCTGTTTCTCCGTGAAGAGAAAGAGTGAGAAATTAATGTGCAACAAATCAATAGTTTTTCTGAATGGATAGTCAACAATTCGGCTCTTTAGATCACATTGAGGTCACCACTACATATTTTCTTGTCTTTGTTTTTGGTAGTTGTTGCGTTAGGTGTAGTTTTATCGTCCATACGATCAAATGGATGATTAAGTTGGACTCAATGTTTTCTGTTGAGATGCTGAAGCACTGACGTTGTGCTATTATTGTGGTAAGCTAGTTCGATTTTGCAATTGTACACTTTTGAGTTACTCGAGGGAGCGTTTCAGCCCTACTTTAAAGGCATATCAGACACTGTATATATAATCTGAAAAAAATAATTCTCTGTAGTAATTGTAATCCACCTCCTATTTTATTTGAGGCAAATGTGTAAAAGGCATGTAGCTCACATAATAATAATAATGTTTATTTTTGTTATAGCTATTGTTAAATGAAGACATTAACTAGATTCCTGAGATTTTAACTTTGTAAAGATATGGGACATACATTACCTAAACATTGGACTTGTGTACTGTGATTCTAGTCCAGATTTTTTGGGGAAATTATCCCCCAAGCGGGATACTGATCCTAAACTGGTTAAGTATTCTAAACATTAAATATTTAGTTTTTCAATCAAACTCATGGATAGCATTGTGTCTCCGGGCTCTTTGAATCACTGAAATCAATCTCAGACACCTGTGATAATTAGTTTGCCAGGTGAGCCCAAGTAAAGGAAAACTACTTAAGAAGGATGTTCCACATTATTAAGCACGCCACAGGTTTCAAGCAGTATGGGAAAGAAAAAGGATCTCTTTGCTGCAGAAAAGCATCAAATAGTGCAATGCCTTGGACAAGGTATGAAAACATTAGATATTTCACAAAAACTTAAGCGTGAACAGTGTAGAGCAGCGCATACCGTTCGGTATGGTTAAGAATACGTGCACTGTTCCAGCCCTAATAATTTGACCCAGGTCATTGATAAAATATCGAATAGGTTTTCATTATAACCTACCAGATAAGAGTAACCTTTGTGATTTTTGCAAAAAATTGGGTATTTGCTAGTTGGGCTCTCAGCTAGCATGCCTCACCTGTCTGAACATCAATTACCATCTGATGACCTCCCCTCATTCCTGGTCGGTTTTCATCCTCATTATCTGAAGAGAGAGACAGCAAGAAATGGGAAAGATGAAAAGATACAAGCCGGAGTGTTGAAAGAGGGAATGAGGACAGGGAAAACATTGGATGAATTGTATTGAGGCGGTCATGTACAGTACTTAATCACATTTCATTAATGAGAAAGGATGTCCTACTTGAGTAGTTTGTCTCGCTGTTCATGTCGTCTGGGTTGGATTCTTGGGGGGTGGTACCTTTGTTACTCTTGGGGATGATCTGACTCCATCTTGGCTTGTATTCTTGCTGGCTGATGTACTGGTTAAACAAACCATCTACCGAGGACAGCAGAAGAAAAGGTCAAATGGGGTCCAGATGACTTTAACCAGGAAATGTCCAAACATTGGTCTAAACCTGGATGCTGACTGACAATGTTCTTTAAGCCACTGTCTATTCCACAACTAACTATGGGCTAAGGCTACGGCGTTAAAAATCACATTGACATCTCGCACCTCAACCATATGAATAACCATTGCTGTTTGTCTCTCCAATATGTGCAACATTGTTTTTGTACAGCATTGTGAAAGTAGGGATGAAAGATGAAATCATGAATCAGCATAATTTGTGTATACATAAAAAATGCTAATATAAAAAAGGTTTAGAACAAAAACGAAATCTGCAAAAGTGGAATCATAGCTTTTCAGAACATCTATTCGCCAGCAATCCAAAAACTGGTATTAGCTAATATTGGTCAAAAAGCTGCACCCTGGCTCTCCTGCTCTTATGTCGTCACTAAGACACGCACTCATCTCTAAACAAACAGTAGCAGACCAGGCCTGGAAAATCTCCTGGGTCATGTCCTGGTTGCTAATATTCAGGTCACTCAATTTCTGCTCATGCAGAAAAGCAAGCTAAGCATTTTTAATTTGGGCTAAAGTATTGGTTTGAATGTGAGCTGTTGCAGCAGTAATTCAGCAAACTTCCACATGGTGGGAGCATTTTGGGGATAACTCTCAAGCTTTCCATTTGAGTGTGACTTTTGTAACAGGGTCTATCTTTACAATATAGTGAATAGTTAAATTCCCACCACATTCATTGACAAATGTAACCCAACTCAACAAATTACACCAAAAATATTAAATGTTTAAACCACTTGGCCCAGAGTTTGGTAGGGGTCATTTGACTTGCACCTGCCACCCGACTGCCCTTCCTCTGTGTCCCCCAACATACCAGAGCCAGAAGTATTTGGACACCTGACCATCATACCCACTTCAGCTTTTTGGACATCCCATTCCAAAAACCATGGGAATGAATACGGAGTTGCCCCTGCTTTGCAGCTACAACTACCAATCTTCTGGGAAGGCCTTCCAAGATTTGGGTGTGTGTCTGTGGGAATTTGTGCACATTCAGCCAAAAGAGTATGTTTGAGGTCAGGTACCGATGTTGGACAAGCAGGCTTGATTTGCAATTGCCATTCCAATTCATCCCAATGGTGTTGAGGTCAGGGATGTTCAGGCAACGAGCTCCTCTACAGCAAACATGTCAAAACCAGCCTTTATGGATAGGTGCACAGTCATGCTGGAAGAGGAAAGGGCCTTCTCAAACTATAGCCACAACGATGGAAGCACCCAGTCTAAAATGTCTTTGAATCCTGTAACTGTTTTTTGTTCTAAACCTACTTTAGCACAGATGACGCTACTCATTACCAGAATGAAATGCTAACTCAGTGTAGTCGCAACTGGGTTTGGACGGAAAATCATCGGAATGGCGGCTCGCGGGAGCAGGAATGAGTATCGCTAAGTATTATTGTCCTACCGCTATTTCAGTCAATGCCGCGATATTTTTTTCTCAGCCTGGTGTAGTTTGTAGTAACGTACAGGTAGATTGGCAGTAACTATACTGGAAGTAACACGGCTCCCATTCAGTGCAAGCGACTGAATTTTCAATGGTTACAAAAAGTGTTGAGATTGCTCTTTTATTGCTGCATTATGTTGTTAAAACAAACTGGAACAAAGATTGACACTACAATATAGCCAATTATACTTATCAAACAGAGGGAATTAGAAATAAAGGCCTTCCTCTAAGAAAAGCCTGCTTCAAAGACGTGGTAAAGGCCCCGGTTTTTGAGGAAATACGGTATGTACCGTTGATTTTATGATCATCGGTACGGTATGTACAGATGACCATAAAAACAAATTTCTAACGCAATAATTTTGTAAATTTAGAAGCCGAAACAAAATGTTTACATACACATACGTGTAGCAAAATTCTCTCTCTGTATTTAACCCATCCTTCAAGAGAGCAGGGGGTAGCCATTTATAGCGCCCGGGGCCAAAAAAAAAGCCAGTGCTTTTGTCAGGGGCACTAACTGGAGAACCTAACCTGCATGTTTTTTTTTGATGGTTGGGGAAAACGGAGCACCCGGAGGAAACCCACGCAGACACAGGGAGCACATGCAAACTCCACACAGAAAGGCCCGGGATGACCGGGGTTCAAACCCAGAAACTTCTTGCTGTGAGGCCAGAGTGCTATCCACTATGCCACCATGACAATATAAAACTGTATGTTTGTGTTGCCGGCATAATATTGTGTTGCCAGGTGAACAGGCTCTGGGGTACATTTCGTATTGCGATATGCATATCACCCTTCCCTATTCAGCAACAGTACAAACACATAATTAGCTCAATAACAAGCTTACCTATTGGATGCTGTAGCCTGTCCTTATCATGTAACACTTCCATAATTTTTATTTCATCTTCCATTGATCAGCCTTTGAGTAGCCTATCACTTTGATTAGCTGTCTAAACAGAACTGGCTAGCTAAACACATCATCAGTAACTTATCAGTGCCCTTTCTATAGTTTCTGTACACACACTGCTGTATTACGTCGGTTTGTCCCAAATATGGAGGAATTTAAACTCAAACAGGTGTTTTCTAGTGAAGATAAAAACAAATAATATAAGTTGTTTTTGGATGGGCTACCTTTCCATCTAGTTTTTTAGTGGCTATCAAGTAAGAGTGTAATTTTAAATGCCAGACGAACTGTGAATGGAGTTGTCAACATGCCATTGTTAGATATGAGATCACCTCGTTCTGGCTAGTTGCTCTGTTGTTGATGAGTGAGGTGGAGAATGACAGCTGTTAGTTGTTTTGTTTGATCGAGAATGGTACATTCCCAGTATAAACAGATTTAAGTTTAATCTACACAAATTATTTAAATCATTCTGAATTATCTGGTCTCGTCATTTCGTAGGGTAAACAGAATGAACAAAATGGCACGCTGCACACATGGCTAATAGGTTCTATGGCAGAGCCAATGCTTTCAGGTAGCTCTCCATACTGACACGTTTTTATTACCTCAAACATTTAAAAAGGTAAATACATAATTGCACACATATATCCAAGACCCGTTGCCATTACGACAGATCAGACTCAAAACAAATATTGGACCTACACCCGTTCGGTTCCCGGGTCGGACCTCAGATTTTCAGGTCTGGTGGAGCCGTGAAGACCTTACACTGTGACATTTGAAATTATTAGAAAATAAGCATAAACGTTAGGCTGTGACTCTGCAGTCTGATGCAAAGTCTGCTTTTATTTGGCTAGCAAGCAAAGTGTGGAGGTACATCAAATTGATGACAAAAAAATATGTTTAATGTAATCTTTATAAATGCAAGATTAATTTATTGAACATGATGAAACAACTAACATGAAAAAATGCTGCATATTAAATAAATAGAACTGCAGGGTCCATCCTGGTAATAATCCATTCCAGTGATACAGTAGGCTTAACATCGCATAATTAGGAAGCACTCATTGCCACTGCGCTCCATCCCCCACACAAACGCCTGCGCTTTGTGGAACAACCTCTCCACCTGGAGGTCAGAGATAAGCTAACAGAAATGTAGCAGAGTCAAACATCCCAATCCCATCACCAGCGTCATCGATAATGCAAACCCAGATGCCAATGACGAGAAGTGCAGTCCCACCCCAACATCGCCATCTCTGCAACCCTCAACAAATGTTTGAGGAGATTACCTCAACCATACATGATAACCAAAAGCCTATCGCCTCTCCCCTGGGTTTGTGGATATGCTCATTTTCCAGAAAAATAATACAAAAGGCTAATGCTGCAGTCTTAACACTTTTTCATAACCATATATTATTTTACTATAGGCTATTAATTTATTTTTGCATTTGTGTCATTGCACGCCGTATCCTATCGAATTCAAGCTAACATCTTAACGGCCGTATCCTATCGAATTCAAGCTAACAGCTTAACGGTCGTATCCTATCGAATTCAAGCTAACAGCTTAAAGGCCGTATCCTATCGAATTCAAGCTAACAGCTTAACAGCCATATCCTATCGAATTCAAGCTAACAGCTTAACGGTCACCGGTCTTGCCACAAATTGTAGTGGTTCATGTATTTACTCTATGCTTTGCATTATGTCAGGCTAAATACATAACGAAATGGCAGCAGCATAAAAAATATGAAATACCCAAATATTTGAAAATATTTTCTGATACTATTCGAATAGTCAAATAATTTCAAATGCCCTTTCCTACCTTGATGTCTACACAGAGTCCTAAACTAGAAAATATGGAATTCTTTTAACTTTTGTAGTTGACAGGAATCTAAACACAAATCAACCCAATGCTCTGAGGAACTGCACTGATTTTATATTTGAAATATACAAAGCAGTAGGTCTGCCTGTGTTTGAGGGCACTACCTTTGACAGCTTTGTCGATGAGCTCTTCGCAGGCGTCAAAGTCTCCCCGGAGCACCAGGCGTTCGTGGAGGTGCGTCAGCCTGGGGTGTTCCAACGCGATGCGCGTCTTCTTCTGTAGCGATTCGAAGGCCTCTGTGTAGTTGTGCTGCCGGAAGTGCTTCAGACACAGGCGGATAGCTTCTTGTTCTCGATACTACAGGGCAACACGGGAGGGCCAAGGGGACACATTCACAACATGTACACAACATTTGTGCTACCCTTCATGATAACCAACCACACAGACTACCAACTGTGTGTCTGTCAGAGGTCCATCTCACCTTGCTGTACCAGTTAAGGCAGGGTTGCACTACATCAGGTTCCTCTATGCCATGCAGTTCAATGTACCAGATACTGAAGTTAAAACTGGGCCCCCAAGACATCAGAGGAACTGGGAGGGAGAGAATTATCTTTAAATCAAGTCATTAAGTATTTAGCAATTACTAAAAAACTGGTTTCGACTGTTCAGCTTTAAATGGAACGCAGCAGGGCGAGAGGTGCTAATCATTTATTTGGAGTGAAACATTTTGTTTTGGAACACCTCATTTTTTGGCTGCGTCTACGAAGGGTTAATTCTGATTTATCGGCAACATGGCGGCCAGCTTGACTTCCATTGACACTTCTTTGAATCTTGTGTTGTCAGCAGCAGCAACCAACTCTAAATGCAAAGCCTAGACTAAATATTGACAGCTTTCTTCTGCATGTACTGATGATGCAAACAAACACACATGCCTAATGAGACAGCTTTAAAGCCAACTGTCCAGAAGCTTCTGGTACCCTTAAATAGAGGGACTGTGTACAACACGTGCCATTTGGTATTCATCAAGGATGAAAATCCCTCAAATTAAATGTTCACATCTGTACTTTAACCTCGTAATCGTTGTAAGTGCTGGAATACAGAGCAAACAAAAACAAAATGTGTGTGACTATCCAGATACTCATGCACTGCACTTTCCATTCCTAGCCCTACTGCATATCTCCAAACGTTTAAAGCTCAACAGTCTGTACAACCACCTGGCCTGTTTAATTTAATTCTTTACCTATTTTAACAAATCTGCAGGGAAACATCTGTTCATCGATCTTATGCTTCAAGGTGAAGGTCTCCTTGTTGTAGTCATTTTTAAGGCCGCTGCAGTGGAAAGGAGGGGTTGAATAAGACATTTCCACACACAGTAAAGAGGATTGTTTGTGCAGAAGATGGTCAAACTTCACGACCCCACCAATCACCTGGACAGGAGTTCGGTCATGTTCTCTTCACTCATCCCGCCGAACACTTTGAACTTCTTCAGGTTGCACACGTGGGTCTTCTCATATTTCCCAAAGGTGATGCTCTGAACGATGGCTGGCCTTTCCATCTTCAACATCAGGTACTGGAGGGAAATACGGTGGAGAAAAGGGAATCACTTCACCAGCACTGTCATACAATAATAATGCCAGACATAACCTCTAGAAGCAAGACATGACACCAGCAAGCTCCAGCTCTGCTAACATGTAAAACGACGCAGCAGAGAGCAGACAGCAGGGGTAGGATGTTGGGTAGAAGCTGCTGCACTGTGTTACAGCTAAACCAATCAAAACAGAAATCTATTCTGGCGTCTTTGGCAATAGAACTTGTCATGTGTCCTGCTAAAAACACAACTCCCTGCTGGGAGTAAATGCAATGCTGTTGATGCTATGGTAAGTAATAAAGATGTTTTCAACAAGTACCAACACTGGAGGTGTTTCATTTCATTTCGAAAAAACATTATATTGTTTTTATATACAATTGTTTTTTTACTTTTGTGTAGGTCAGAAAAAAAAAACATTTTTTTTTAAGGCAGCAGTTTGATGAAACTTCAGAGTGTTTAGACTTTCTCCTGCAATTGTAATTTCAAACGTCAACTAGCCTGAGCACATCTGCTGCTGACAGGACTGAGTCTGTGCTGGGCCCCATGGTAGAACCTGAGGAGAACAGAGCTGTTTGGACACAACATAGATTAAATCTACTTTCTGGACCGCAGGCAGGCCAATATGCATTGAGCACCCGTGATTATAAATATCCTGTTGGTTTCCAAGGCTGTGAGTGAGCAATCGTGCCCTGCATAAGTACTGATAGAGTAAATTCAAAGATTTCTGTTTTTGCCGTACACTAATGGTAATAGCATGTGAAAACACAATTCAAAGACAAAGATGAATGTGACAAGAGTACAGAGTGTCACCTTTAATTTCTGGTTGTTTCAACACATACAGTATATATGTTTAACCACTGAGAATAAGAGAACTGAGTTGCAACCCCCAATTTAAATGTAAGAAGTAGAAAAACTGGAATTTAGTCACAAATCTCTTGCATGCAATAAAAGCAGTGAGTCTGCAAAGCATTGACATCACCAAATTCTTGGTATCTTCTTTTGAGGTGTCAAGTCATTTAGAGCAGTTGGTTGTTTTGGGAAGTTTTTTTTAATTCTTAAGAAAAAGGATTGATTTTTTCAATCCGATATAAAACAGCATTGACTTGGCAAGTCTAAACTTTACACTTTGATCCCCATTATGAACATGTTGGTTACGTTGAGTGTTTTTTATATGTCCTGTTCCATTGTAAAGTGTCGCCCAATGGTGGCATATATGTTTGTACATTGTTAGCAAAGATACGTCTGTACACATCTGAATTCATTCTGCTGCTGCAATCATTCGTTACATCATCAATAAAGAGAAGTGAGGTCGTTCTAGAGACAGACATGCATGCCCGTGCCATGACACTACCTACAGACATTCCAAGAAAAATACCAAATGATAATGGTCAAACGTTTTACAATATAGATAAGGCACAGGACAGGAGATGGTTAAACTTTACAAAAAAGAAAAGATGAATTCATGCATTCAACATGCATTGGAGGAAAATGTATTTCTTAACAATGGTAACTATATGCATTAGTTTTAACTAGGCTAATAACGTTTTAAACAGATTTGTTATTCGTAATCCTGCCTACCTGGTGAATTACTATTGGAGACTAAGGTTGTGATTGGGTAAGAAAAGCCTTGATGAAACCACTGTGTTCATTTGATTTTAAGAGCTATGCACTGCAGCTGTGAGAAACAAGTGATCATGGAGCTGGAACTGGCCGCATCCATCTTGTCTAGAACTGTGGTTCCCAACCCTCTCCTTAAGTACCCCCGGCCATGCCACAGTTTAGCTGTAGCCCTGAATTAGTACACCAGATTCACTAATCAAGGACTAGTTAATTAGTAGACAAGTTGTATCAATGTGTAGCTTGAAGGGTAGTTCAAATACATGGATTGGCTGGGGGTACTCCAGAAGAGGGATGAGAACCACTGGTCTAGAAAATGCATACATACTTCAATGTCGCCGTAACTATATACAATCTACATATCAATTATCAGCATTCAACATTATAGATGGCCCGAGGTCAGTAGGACCTAACGTCGGGCCAGTAAACCAAGCTAGTCACTTGCCCATTTGGACCAATGCTCAATTAAAAAAATTAAAGTCATAGTCTCATATTAAAATGTCATGATCTTTGTCACTCCCTTGCTTAAATTTTCACTTGATCTCACATTAAAATTTGTCTGTCATATGCCGCTCCTTTTCTCTTTGAGTTTGGCAATACTGGCGTCGTCTATTCAGGTTCATCATCTTGACCAATAATATTTGAAGGGTTGCCTGTTTTGACCAATCATAGATTAGTATGCATTTTTGAGCTGTACCCAAATTAATGTGATCCTTTTTACTTTAATCGAAATAACATTTTCTGTTGGTCGATAATTATTGTATTCGGTACTGACACAGTCATTCAGTTATTGCAGACATTTGGTAAATGTAGGTAATTTCAGTAATTATTTTTAATACTTCCGATCTATTTAGTAATTAAACCAAATTAGATTTGACTGCGTCTTTTCAAATCTTAATGCAACAGCCAATCAGAGACTTTCTTGTTAGAACCTGCAATTATGTTTTCTTAATCATATATTCGTCCTTGACTGACAATATACAGTATAATCGATATAGCGATAGTATGTTATAGCGACAGTATGTTGTGCTAGCCTATTTAAGTATGAACTTAGGAATCATTTAAGACAATGAGAGCTTCAAGATTTCTTCTCTCAGCTGTGAAACAGTTTAACCATTAATTGTCAATAGCAATGGATTCAGATCTAAACCTAAATTCACACAGCATGAAGAGAGAAAAAAAAAGACGACAATCGCCAATATAAAATGTTGTTTAGGGCTGCAGCTAGGCCTGCATGATAAATCGTTATATAATTGTGATCTCAATTCACCCCTGTTCCCGAATTAATTTTAAATGACTTTGATTCTAATAAAAATGATGCGCAATGTGCTATAGGTGCCAAAACAAATCTGTGTTTGGTACTGCGAATTTGTTTTGTCATGGTTCATATGTGCAATAAACATTACAGTTCATAAAAAAAGAATTGTGGCAGAGAATCGTGATATCAATTCTAACTAAGCAAAAGAAATTGTGATTAATATTTTCCCCAAATTGTGCAGGCATAGCTGCAGCTATCGGTTATTTTAGTAATAGAGAATTGTACTGATTATTCCGTCGATTAATTGAATAATCGTATAAGAAATACTTGTTTTATTGAAGAGCAATAATATACAATAGTTTGGTTTCATTTTCAGAAAAAGCTAAATTTTTATTGCCTACATTGCTTACAATATCATCTCTCAAAAAACTAGACATTAAGTGCAATTAGTGCCATATTACATTGCATTTCAGAAAATGTTTTCTTTAAAAACAATAACCTAAAAAAACAACCTAAGGCATACATTAAACATGCATAAACATTACCTTAAGTTGTGCAATGTAACTTTCAGAACTATAAGTTTCAACCTGAGACCGATCTGTATATAGGCCTATATGAAAATATTAGTTATACTCAACCTATTTTCATTTATATATTTGATTACAATGTCACACAGCTCTGTTACATGTATGCTAGTAGATCGTTAATCAGCTGTTTCTCAGTGAAACGAATGAGAGAAATTGGTGCGCAACAATCAGCTGCGCCATCAGTCTTCATGGCATGTGTCGTCAGCAGTGCCAGCTTAGTGCGACAGTAATAATCATTGGTGCGGAAACACAGTGAGTGATACAACGTTGGTTACACTGACGAAATGAAGCTTCCAGGCAAATAATTTTGCATCAAGGTTTTTTTAGTAATCGAATTATTCAAGTTACTCAAGGAATTGTTTCAGCCCAAATGTCGATCTTTCCCTAACGCAGAGTTTTGTAGAGTAAGCGGCAGAGCAAGAAGCAGGCAGCTACACTAATGTAACTTGATATTACATACACAGTTGTGATTGCTTAGTGATGGACTTTGGTGCCACTTTGGACACAGCATTTCCTTACGCACATGGTGAAGGCTGGCACTGTGGCGTTTCGAAAGCTTCGCCAGAGGAGGTTTTGTGCCGGCACTGGAAAAGCCGTAGTGTACCTTTATAGACATGAAACTAAGCCGGGATGGAAATTGACAACACAGTCCATATGTTTGAAAGTGAAATTTGCTTTAGACATGTTGGATTATGCCTACTGACCACAAAAACACAGCCCAGGCAAAAGCAAAGGATGGAACTGAGACTACATAGTCACAGCACTTATGAGTGAATTATTAACGCAACAGGAAACACCTGATCAATTGGAAACACCTGTGAGACAAATGTCCAAATATTATTGCAAGGTATCGTTAGTCTTTGATAGTAAAACATGCCATAACAGTCAGAAATAAAAGGGGACCATCAGTACTCTACACTCCTGCCTCATATTCATCTGTGAATGATATCTTGATATGCCTTGAGAGCAGAGTAAAAATAGCTCTTTTAATTTAATTTAATCGGCTGAAATGAAAGTTTATCTTTTCATGATGCCAGTAATTGACAAAAGTTAGTTTTTTCAGTAATTTTTTTTAAAGCTCTACTGAAGAGTTAGGATGTGCGTCTTATGCCTAGTTCTGATTCTGGTCACAAATAAGGACCAGAAAATTAAAGTGACGCATGTCCAAAGACAAAAACATCAGGTTTGCGAGGGGGTAAAAACAACACTCAAGAAATGTATTGCATAGGGATTAGTTTACTTCTATACAATTCTGTGTATAACTCAAGAAGATCTAAATGCAGTTCCCCATGAATAGCAAAAACTCAGGGACTACACATTAACTCTAATGCCTTGTTTTTTTTTTGATAGGAAAGTGAAGGTAAAATGTAAAACCTTAAAGATTATTATACTCAAATAATGTACAGACATCCTACGTCACCACTCCACAAAGCTGTATTTATTTATTGACGACAGACTCTTGGTAAAAATGTATCTTCTGTAATGGTCTCCATGGCAACAAGAATCGACAAACCAAACCATGGAGAAATGGGTAGTTCAATATCACTAAGTGGCATGTTTCCAAATGGCAGGACAGGTTTGGTAAAGCCAGATTAATACACCCAAGTTTAATCTATCTGTGAAATGTACCCTAGGTAAAACTTAAAGACACAATGTGTCTGCTAATGTTATTAATAAACTGTCAATGAAACTGACTCATAAAGCAGTTATGGGTTGCATAGAGTATGTGTAATATTCAGTCTGATACGCTCTTGTAGTAAGTTACAGTGCCCTCTATACTGGACATTAAATTAAAAGAGCTATTTTTACTCTGCTCTCAAGGCATATGAAGATATCATTCACAGATGAATATGAGGCAGGAGTGTAGAGTACTGATGGTCCCCTTTTATTTCTGACTGTTATGGCATGTTTTACTATCGAAGACTAACGATACCTTGCAATAATATTTGGACATTTGTCTCACAGGTGTTTCTAATTGATCAGGTGTTTCCTGTTGCGTTGATAATTCACTCATAAGTGACTCACAGACTCACATTAATGGACTTATTTTTATAACTCATTATATAGACAAAGAAGTTTGCATTACGCTTACAGCTGGCTACTATTACTTCTCTCATACAAACTCTGTGTAAAAAAAAAGTTTGTTTTAATACGTATGTAGGCCAAATCATTTGTGAAGACATCAATTTATTTTTACATTGCTCATCTGACAAGGGATGTCACGAGAACTGATACTACCGAAACCTTCCGGTTCTAAAATGATAAAACACTGATGATGCCCATTTTTTGAAGCACCGTAGGCACCAATAGTAAAGATGCCAGTGTTAGCAATAGCTAACTTTGGCAGGGGAGGATAACTGAAAATAGCAGGAAAAATCAAACGCAAACGAAAAGGGCTTCGCCTCCAGTTGCGAAAGTTCACTAGCTAACTAGTCTGCTTCATTTGGCGGAGGATAATATACTTCTTTCATTTTCACACTTAAAATGGGTGCACCATTCCCGGAGGTACTGCAATACAGAGTTGATGGGTGGAGTGAATGGAGAAAGCCCAGTTTCTGACTCCCTGTTAAAAAAATCCATATATGTAGTTCCAACGTATCAGATATTAAACTGATAAAAGCAGGTTAGCTGAATGGCTGCACTGCTATATCCACTGTTTTGTTTTGCACTGTTGTTGTTTTCGCACAGTACCTTTTGAAAGGTTGTCTGGAATGTGTCTGGGGAAACTAGGTGTTGCTCTATGAGCCTTAATTGTACTTTATTATGTTGTTCTATGCTATATTGCACATATATTGACATTCATGTTTTTCAAGTATTTTAATAAAGAAGGTCATGTTTCAAATTATAGTACATGGAATCTTAGAAAATCCTTTACCGTGGTTTCGAAATCGGCAATCGTGTTATTTTACTGGTATTTACACTGACTACTAAAATTGTTGGTATCGTGACACCCTTAAATCTGACCATCTAATAATCTGTCAACTGGAAAAAAATGGGATAAGTAATAAGTATTAAGCTCGTAAATACAGAAGATTCATCAGCACATTAAAAAACGGATTGCCAATATAAAACCACATTGAAGTGATCACCCCACCCATTTCTTGAGTGACAGCCGAATCAGCCAATTTATCATTCACTATTCTGCACTTTTTGAGACGTGCGAATGAAAACTTTCTCAGATCATGGAAAAGCAAATACAACTGGTCTTCTCCCACTACACAATTCCAAGGAATGCACAGGAGAGTATGATTGATTTGGAGGATCAGAGATTTAACTCTGTTAACAACAAAAGGTTGAAAGTGGCAATTTGGAAAATAATCTCATGGCCAATAAATATACCTGCATTTTCAGATTGAAAGACTGAATATTTTCTGCTTCAAAAATGCAGAATCCTGCAATACTGTGACAACTGATGCCTAGTAAATATTAAAAATAGTGAGACTAAGCCACAGAAATGGGACGTATTCTTGTGAGGAAGTTGAAACACTTGTTCCCACCATAAAATGTATATATTCATAGTTGGATTTTTGTGGCGGATCAAGCATATTGTAAATGAAGCAATGGGCCAAAGTTGAAACTCAGGGTGGGAGAGTTAAGTTCAACATTGAAAATATACTACATACACAGGGATGGTTAGATATAGCAGCAGGTAACACAAATTAAATAAATATTTGTTACATTTTACGTCACAGTAATATGTGCATACATTTAAAAAGCTTTATCATCGAGGACCCCATGATCATCGAACCCACAACCATGATGTTACGCAATGCTCCTACTAAGGTATCCACTCACTCCAAGCAAAACACTTCCATTTCCTCTCAAAGTAACCACAGGACTGAAACACCACATTTTAGTGAAGTGCACTATTAACCACTTCCTATTTATAAAGGGGCAAGCTCAAGTCATTGGGTCAAGATGTCTATTAGGAAATACAGTGCCTTGCGAAAGTATTCGGCCCCCTTGAACTTTGACCTTTTGCCACATTTCAGGCTTCAAACAAAGATATGAAACTGTAATTTTTTGTGAAGAAGCAACAACAAGTGGGACACAATCATGAAGTGGAACGAAATTAATTGGATATTTCAAACTTTTTTTTTTCAAAAAATTGGGCGTGCAAAATTATTCTTCTATATTATTAATACTTTGTAGTGCCACCTTTTGCTGCGGTTACAGCTGTAAGTTGCTTACGGTATGTCTATCAGTTGTGCACATCGAGAGACTGAAAGTTTTGCCCATTCCTCCTTGCAAAACAGCTCGAGCTCAGTGAGGTTGGATGGAGAGCGTTTGTGAACAGCAGTTTATTTCTTTCCACAGATTCTCGATTGGATTCAGGTCTGGACTTTGACTTGGCCATTCTAACACATGGATATGTTTATTTGTGAACCATCCCATTGTAGATTTTGCTTTATGTTTTGGATCATTGTCTTGTTGGAAGACAAATCTCTGTCCCAGTCTCAGGTCTTTTGCAGACTCCATCAGGTTCTTCCAGAATGGTCCTGTATTTGGCTCCATCCATCTTCCCATCAATTTTAGCCATCTTCCCTGTCCCTGCTGAAGAGAAGCAGGCCCAAACCATGATGCTGCCACCACCATGTTTGACAGTGGGGATGGTGTGTTTAGGGTGATGAGCTGTGTTGCTTTTACGCCAAACATAACGTTTTGCATTGTTGCCAAAAAGT
>JACXGM010009407.1:0-27622 GCA_016801145.1 Umbra pygmaea
ATCAACACAGGAAACCATGACAACGACAGTATACAATACAGAAAGGACCTAACTGACATCACAAAAGGGACACTAGGGGGAACCAAAACCTAACACACACACAGGGTGGAACTCTAAACATGAAACACAACACCATACAAGGGGAGAAACCATAATCTTCAGACACATACAGGGCAATACACTGAGGGATACATGAGGTGATAACTAAAGAACTCAACCACCGTAAAACACTGAATGAAAAACTAACAAAACCTATACACAAGAAACATAGAACTGAAAGGGCAAAAGGAGGGCTAATGGTTGTGACAGCCACAGGTTTCAAGCAATATGGGAAAGAAAAAGGATTTCTCCGCTGCGGAAATGCTCAAATAGTGCAATGCCTTGGACAAGGTATGAAAACATGAGACATTTCATGAAATATCTCATACTGTAAAGAGATTTGTGGCTGATTCAGAGCACAGACCGGTTTGTGCAGATAAATGCATAGTGAGGAGGGTTACTGCCAGACAATTTCATCGGATTAAGAGAGCAGCTGCTATAATGCCATTACAAAGCATCAAGCAGGTATTTGAAGCTACTGGTGCCCCTGTAGTCCCGTGAACCTCAAGGTGTACGATCCTAAAGAGGCTTGCAGTTGTGCTTAAACATATTATTCGGCCACTCTTAACTAATGCTAACAAGCAGAAATGCACCATTTCATACTGCATAGAATACCTCTGTGTCATTGGCTGCTGGGCATAAAAGGAGAGAAACTCATGGTGTGGCCCCCATCCTCCCCTGACCTCAACCCTATTGAGAACCTTTGGAGCATCCTCAAGCAGAAGATCTACTTGATGTGGGAGGCAGTTTGCATCAAAACAGCAGCTCTTTTTCATTGGGTGGTTTTTTCAATGAAATTCAAATTACACCCAGTTGGTGACTTGAAAATTATACTGACTGTCATTTGCATCAACTATTTAGGAAAATCAGTGCAAATTATCATTTACATAATAATTTGGAATGTGGTGTATAAAAGCTGTTCCCAACCTGGTGTGTGCTAAAGTGACATCATGGAAGCACCGTAACTATTTATACTTGTGCGTGGTGCTCGCGACACAAGTTGCAGTCTTCTCCTGAACAGAGGTGTCGCAACTAAGAAAAGGCTACCAACTTTGATATTTCTACAGACTAGAAGAAGAAGAAGAAAACGGTAAATGTATGGAGGACCAAGTCTGCCGAAATAAGAAATAAATAAATAAATAAATATATGCATCAATAAAAATATTTATACATAAAAGTATACATAAAAATATACAAATATAAAATTATACATTTATTAATCAATATTATTTCTCTACTTATTTATTTCTGTGATAATTTATTTCTGTATTTATTTATTTTTATATTATTTATTTCCATATTCTTTTATTTCTGTATTTATTTATTTCCGTATAAATTTATTTCCGTATTTCTACATCCTTAAGATAATGAGAGGGCAGGACTTAAAGGTACAATATGTAATATCAATCAAAACAATAACAAAATACATACTTTGCATTAAAAGCAAACATCACTATACATATATTATATATATTTCTTAGTTGTGTACTTACATTATCCTAAATGTTTCCACTAACTTTCAAATCCAGAGAAATTTGTAATATAATTCGAAGACATGGGACGTTTCATTGTGTCGCCCGTAAATGGCGTCATATAACCTGTGACTGCTCTAGTTGTTCTAAGTTCCAGGGAGCCGCCAAACATAAAGTTATATTTTTTTTTAACAATATATTACTTTGTCAGTGAACATTTTTTCTGCCGGAGACGCTAGATTGGAAGGTTGTCATTGACGACGATAACAAAACCCATGATCCCACGCAACCTCCCGACGTCATCCAAGTACATCTTTTGCTATTGTTTTGATTGAGAGACCCCTGGTGGCCAAAAATTACATATTGCACGTTTAATCGTTCAGCCATAGCAAGCAAGCCAAGAGCGGGAGATATAAATCATATATACGGTCTGTAATAGAAACAGATTGTGAACGTAAAAAACGCAGTTGGGGAGGAACCAATGGTACAACACAGGGTTGGTTTGTAGGATAAATTATTCTTTCACCAACCCCAAAAAGAGATGCAATGTCACAAACAAAAAATCCAACTAAGTTTGCCGATTAGTTGCGTTTTTTGTGGCTTCGGTGTCACCTGTTGTGCTCCGCTAACTACCGTAGCTGCTCTCTCGGTCCGGCGAACTTAAGTTTCTGTGTGTGTGTGTGGGTGGGTGTGTTTTCACAACAACGGAACATTGCACTGGCTGTTCTATTCTTTGATGAAATGGATAGGCTACAACGAGAAGGGCGTCCGACTGCTCCGGCATTAACGGAATCGTATATCGAAAAATTAAGTCAATGATCACACTTCATTAAAATTCCTACACTGCAGGGTCAACTTCTGTGTCGTTAGATGCTGCTTACTGCAATAAACTTTCAGCCAGACCCTCCACGCGAAAAAGTTGATAATCAAATATCAATCCAAGCTAGCATTTTCACCTAGGGTAGCCAAGACTAAAATCTCTGGCAAGAGTCTGTATGAAGCCTACTAACGTAGTAATCTAGGCATGTAAAATCGATCTTCACACTCTGATACAGATCAACCAATGGGAAAAAGGTGACACCGTGACATGCTTTGATTGACAGCCTCCTCATTAGCTTAAGGATCTGGAAATACAGAAATAAATGTATACGGAAATAAATAAATATAGAAATAAAAGAATATGGAAATAAATTTATATAAAAATTTATAAAAACTGAAATAAATGATCACGGAAATAAATAAATAGGGAAATAATATTGATTAATAAATGTATAATTTTATATTTTTATATTTTTATGTATACTTTTATGTATAAATATTTTTATTGATCCATATATTTATTTATTTATTTCTTATTTTGGGAGACTTGGTCCTCCATATAAATGATGGCAGAACTGGCAGCAGCATTGACGGTAATGTCAACAGTGGCTAAGATGATCTTAACTGTGTTGTTATGAACCATTTACAGTTTTATTATGAACCATTATCTGTGTTATTATGAATCATTTACTGTGCCCTCGTCCATGCTTCCTGTTTCCACTTTGTTGCACGCCGCTGAAAAAAAAACAGTGGTGCGCATCCTTGGCTCACCAGGTGTGGGAAGTTTCACCTGTTCTTGGTTATGGGAGCTTATGGTTCCTTACCACTATGGAACGATACAGTATGGTACGCTATGCTATCACCATGGTTCCTGTACAGCTACCACTACAGTATTATTTTCACTCTGAACAATCACTCAGCACTACGATAACAACATCAAAGCCATGCCATTTGTTAAACTCTGTGAATTTATATTAAATGGAAAATCAAACTAAATCACTTTAAATCAGTCTTGAATTGGGTTATAAAAAATACATTCCTACAAAATTAATTAATGCGATTTTGTGCTGAAATATCACAGAAGGCATATTTAAATGCAACGCTGCATTAAATTCTGCATCCAAATGTTTTAAAGCTGATGCTGAACCATGCATATACGGTACAACATAATCAAGCACTGGCACAAAATTGAGCTGTACTATATCCATTCTATAGACCTCAACAGTACCTGCCCCTCGTACTAATGTTGCGTTCCAGACACTATTTCTAGCCCAGAAGTTACGACTTCAAGTCACGTGACTTGGTAGCATTCCTGGCAAAAGTCACGACAACAATAGCCGGCCTATGCCTAACGACATTAACGATACTAGCAAATTCTAGTCTGCAACCTATTTTGGGCTTGCTAGATGCTAGGTGTTTGAGTGGTGGTAGGGTTCTTATTGTGGTGAGTAGTGTGGCACAAAGAGATAAGTTGTTGAGGTTGGAGGTGCTGAATGGGGGTAAGGTGAAATGTCTGGTGCCTGGTAGTGCGGTAAAGGTAAGATGGGTGATCATGGGTGTTCCGGAGGATCTGTCTATGGAGGAGCTTAAAGAGGTGGTGTTGGGAGGGGTTGTGATGGACGCGAGACGGACGGGCAGTAGGGCACTGGGGTTGGAGAAGGTGAGTCCCACGGTGTTGTTGGAGTTTGGAGGGCCGTTGGGTAGGGTACACTTAGGGTTTCTTAGCTTTTTTGTGAGGGAATATGTGCCGCCACCACTGAGGTGTTTTAATTGTCAGCGTATGGGGAATGTGGGTGGTGTGTGGTTCAGAATAGGGCAGCAGAGGCACAGCAGATTAAGGTGGTGGATAAGGTCACATATGCGGAAGCAGTGCGGAGAGAAAGTGGACTTGGGGTAGGTATGCAGGAGGAGAAGGAGTGGGTTGTAGGCCCGGTGTTGGAGGACGGCATGTGTATTCAAAGTGTGGTTTTGTCTGAGACGTGTAAGCATGAGTTTGTGGTTGGTAAGGATTCGTTGGTGGTGGGCAGGGCTGAGTTATTGGCGGGGAGCTTATGGGTGTCATTGACATCACGGGGGAGATGGTTCATGAGCTGATGAAAGGGAAAGGGGAGGGTAGGTAGTGGGGTGGAGAGGTAGTGGGCTGTATTTTAATTTTCTAGGGTGGTGGGGTGAGGTGGGTGGTGCTGAATTGGGTGGGCCGTGACCGGCCTCACACTCTGGTACAGTTGGTGGCGGTGTATGCACCTTAAGTTGGTTGCGATCCGCCATTAACCCAAAGAAGAAAAAGAAGAATGGTACGAGTTCACAATTAGTAAATTACAGGTTTGTCTGCTGTTCCAGGGCACTTTCATGGGTAGAAGGTTGTGAAAACAAGAGTTACGGGTTGCCTGGAATGCACCATTAGGTTCCGGAAGAAGATTTCCCATTCATTTCTCCAATCGATGTCTGGAAAAATCTGTATATAAAGAGTTTTAGACCATGCCTTAGGCTAACCAGCTACGACGTGACTCATAAGCATACATCATATCATTTCAAGTAAAAAAACTAATAGAAAATCCAAGAAAAGTCAAAGGTACAAGACTGTGTACATATTTTCATTTCCGAGCAAAGGAACAACTCATCCTAATTCTGCATTTAATAGCAGATCTTTCAGTAATAATCATGTAAATAATAATGTTTTGTATAAGTATTGTTTATTGAATTTTATATTTATCATTGTGCATTTTATATTGTGTGTGTGAAAGCGGTTAACATTAGCACCATCTAGCAGTGCTTCCTTTTGACAGTGGCATGATAAAATTATTTATATGCTCATACAGTATGAAGGCTACAGTAGCCTAGCTAAAGTGAACAGAAAATGTTACCTAATGTTAACAACCTCCCGGTAAAACTTTGTAGGTCTTGTCCCTCATGCTGGCCATAACAAAACCCACAAGCTGACCCTCAGACACACTACTATCAATAACATACTTTCGCGGGGCAGGGATTAACCAAACAGTTACCTGAGTTCCACCAATCAGAGGCATCACTGTGGGATTGTTCCGGATTGTGGGTAAGGAATAAATGACATTTCTCTCAAAACAAGGTTGGTGCTTCATTAAATTTTGGCGTTTATATGAGCATATACAATAGCTTAGTCATGTCATAGCTGTTTTTAGGTCTACCATCAACGGTTATGATTTAATGGCTTATACTCCAATTGTCAATGGATAAATTGTATTGTGTTCTTACTTCCGGAGTTGGCTGTGGGCGGGACTGTTGAGGTCTATGCTGTGAAGAATGACATTAAAAAAAAAGTATATTCTCAATTTAAGCATCCTCACCTACGGTTGCCCAGGAGGGCACAACACATCGACATTAACGAAGCAAACTAAAGTTGAAATTAAACATAAAACACAGCACTTGAGAAAACAATGACATACAATGCCGCAAAATTACGCAAATAAATTTGCCCACAACAAAACAGCATTTACCCAGAACACGACGACATTGGCCCAGAACACAATAACATTGTGCTGAAATCACACCAAGCACGGCAAAAAAATTGTCATACGACACCGTCACGCAGAAACAGTTGTACACCGCAATCAACATCGTAATCAAGCTTCTGCATCTTCAAGATGGAGAACAACGTTGCATACCACTGTCCTCCTCAAGCAAGGCGACTGGCAGGAGCTTTTTCAGTTTAGTATTCATTGACAATAGCTTGTGTGACAAAATCTATCTACTTAGCTGTCAAAGCTTTTCTTGCGATCCCAATAAAACCACAGGTGAAAGTGACATATTACCTCTTCCTCGGTGGTACATCAAATTCCGGTTCTGTGCCAGCAAAGCACCACACAAGTGGGATAATTTCAATTCTTGCAACACACCCGCGGCACCGCATCCACATTTTGCCGGATCTAATAGATTTGCCGTAGCGGTGCGGATTGCTTCCTATTGAAATGAACGGACTTCTGCCGGAACGCAACCAGTTTGCCTTGCCTGGTGTGATTACAGCATTACAGAAACCCTGCATTTCAAGAAGCTCACAACGGAACTGCTCTGGACCATTAGGGGGCACTAGTAAGTTGTTTTAAAATTGTATCATGTCAGTCTTTGGCGTCATATTAAATGAAGTGGAAATACACTTTGGCTTCTGTCACAGGTACAGCTGCTTGTCATCATGCAGGCTATGCTGTTGTCATGGGGACCCCCAGCATGGTGTCACCTTCTGTGTCCAACAAGTTGAGGCTTTCATCAATAAGACTGGTACAAAAACAAGAATATAGTGCAAAGCTGAAGCAAGATAAAAAGACTAGGGGAAATACTACTCTGTTTAGCCCAGCGTTTACTTGTGGCAGGAGGCATATCCCAGGGATGGTTGAAGAATCCAGAATCAAGTGCAGGGTTCTGAGTGTTATTGGTACATTTATGTCTAGCATATAATGTGATGATTAGCAATCTTTTACCAAATAAATGTCTAGCAAATTAATACTGTCTACAATAACACTCACAAAGTATAATTTTATTTAAATATCCATTTTCACAACCTCCAACCTCTGTAAAGCCCTAAAAGCATCTTGAAGTGGTTGTTCCATATCCTTGATGGGCCGGTTCTGCTTCAGTCTCTGTGGGGTGAAATTAGAAAGCAGGTTAGTGGATGAACAGCCTAAAATGCATAATTTAAATCAAAAGACAGACCCGGAAATGTACATTAGCCAGGTGGGTAGGCTGGGAGAAACCTGACAGACTTCTGCCAAATTTGAGATTTGCTCTGTAAGTCAGTCTGGCCAAGAGCCCATTCAAGCCCATTTCCAACTTTTGCAAATTGAGGCACCAATCACAACTGTTGAGCCGGGCTTTACATGATGACGATATCGCAGCTATATACTGTCATTGGTTGAAACAGACAAAAACAACGATGGGTGCCGCAATGGAACATCGGAAATATTAGCTATCAAATCTGCTATCGCGTCTGTTTTAAGCAATTTGAATGTTTCCTTTTTGTTAAAAACCGAGCAAAGAACAACACTCAAAGTCTTCATTTCTAAAAAATGATGTTGTGGCTGATTCTGCAAGTCTGATATATCCAATTGTGCCGAAAGGCATTTGAGGAGGGTCCGTTGGTGACGCCCCTTTGGAAATGGGCTATCAATGAACCTTACCAAGACCCACTCTCAGTGACAACTGAGAAGAGTCTGGTGTCAACCAGGCTACCAGGTGGGTGAAATTAATTATAAGATAAAACAGATAACCAGCAGGCTCCAGCCTTTGTAGGGTAAGAGTTGAATACCCCTGGTCTAGGGAATAATTGTCCCATCTAAATTAAATATCAAAAGTGTAGTTTGTACAGCTTTTGAAAAATCATCACCAAGTTGTTCCATTGTCACAGCGCAAAATTCTACAGAGTACATATTTAAGTTACATAAGAGGTTATACATCAAAGTAAAATATGACGGCCCGGAATGGACCAGCCATTCGGGAAAACTCCCGACCCTCCCGATGGCCAGTTCGTGCCTGACCTTAGTAAAGACTAAGTTTAGTAGATCTACGTTTAAGTGCCTTGCTCCTTATATATGTAACAATATTTAGAAAGTTCTTCATTTGGATGTATTAGTTCCACAAAGTCAATTCATTCTTTTGGCTAAGGACTTTTACAATGAAAAATGTGTTTGTTTTAATTGACACCGTATCGTAGGTATGTGTGTCCCTAAATACTTATATCTATATACTATATTTGTGCCATTTTTAACAGTTGTGTTCCCAGGGCACCCTAGTCTCAATGTAGTTTTCCCTGGATAAAAAAAAACATACCTATCAATAGTAGTGGTCTCTCATTTTTTTCAAGAGCTATATAATTTGTGACAACAGTTATCCTTAATTAAATGCTTAAGATAACAAAATACTTAATGTTATTTATAGCTGTAAAGCATTGTAAATTACAAAAAATATTACTTTACTTTTTACTAAATATTCTTTACTTGATCCATCTCTGGAGGGTCCCACCAACTGAGCTTCTCACCCTAACCCTAAGGGAGATGTCTGCCACCTTCCTGAGGAAACACATTTCGTTCGCTTGTACCCTGGATCTCGTTCTTTTGGTCAGGACCCTGCCTTTATGACCATAAGTGAGGGTAGGAACGAAGATTGACAGGTAGATCGAGAGCTTTGTCTTCTGGCTCAGCTCTCTTTTTGTCACAATGGTGGTGGCGGTAAGCAAATGTAACACCGAATGTAACACTGCTCCAATTATACCCGGCAAATCCCAATCTTACACTCTATTGTCCCCTCACTCGCGAACAAGATCTCGAGGTACTTAAACTACTTCACTTGGGGTAAGGTCTCATTCCCTACCTGGAGTATACAATCCACCGGTTTTCTGCTGAGAGTCATGGCCTCAGATTTAGAGGTACTAATCCTCATCCCAGCCGCTTCACACTCGGCTTTGAACCAATCCAGTGAGTGCTGAAGGTCACTGACCGATGATGCCATCAGGACCATGTCATCTGCAAAAAGCTGTGATGAGATCCTCAACACACTGAACTGCAACCCCTCCCCACCATGACTATGCCTCAATATCCTGTCCATGAATACAATGCACAGGTTTGGTGACAAAGCACAGCCCTGGCGGAGGCCAACCCCCACCGGGAACCAATCCAACTTACTGCCGAGAACTCGGACACAGCTCTCGCTTTGAGCGTACAAAGATTGGATGGCCCTCACCCCATACTCCTGCAGCACCTCCCACATTATCTCCCGGGGTACCCAGTCATATGCCTTCTCCAGATCCACAAAACACAAGTCGACTGGATGGGCATACTCCCAGGCCCCCTCCAGGATCCTTGCAAGAGTAAATAGCTGGTCCATGTTCCACGGCCAGGACAAAATCTGCATGGTTCCACTTCAATCTGAGGTTCGACTATCGGCAGAACCCTGCATTCTAGCACCTTGGAGTAGACTTTATCAGGGAGGCTGAAAATTGTGATACCGCTACAATTGGCGCACTAAACCTGGTCCCCCTTTTTGAACAGGGGAACCACCACCCCGGTCTGCCACTCCTTTGGCACTGTCCCAGACTTCCATGCAATGTTGAAAAGACATGTCAACCAACAGCCACTCCCCACTCAAAGCATTCAGTCCCAGAGGCTTTGCCACTGTGGAGTTGTTTGACTATGTCAGTGACCTCCGCCAGGGAAATTGACGATGACCCTTCATCAGCCTCCAGCTCTGCCTCTTTAAAAGAGGACATGTAAGTCGGATTCAGGAGTTCCTCAAAATGCTCCTTCCACCGCCTGGTTACCTCTCCAGTTGAAGTCAACAGTGTCCCATCCTTAATGTGCACAACTTGAATGGTTCCCCGTTTCCCCTTTCGGAGGTGCCAAATGGTTTTTCAGAAGCACCTTGGTGCCGACCAAAAGTCCTTCTCTATAGCCTCTCCAAACTTCTACCACACCCGTTGCTTGGCCTCTGACATGACAGATGCTGCAGCTCTTTAGGGCCATTACTACACTGCAACTGCCTCTGGGGTCTCTTGGGATAACATATCCCTGAAGAACTCCTTCAGTCGGGGCACCTTCCCTGACCACCAGTGTCCACCACGGTGTTCGAGGGTTACCACCCCTTGAGGTACCTAAGACCTTGAGACAGCCTACCACCGCAGCTTCAGCAATGGAAGCTTTGAACATTGCCCACTTGGGTTCAACACCCCCAACCTACACAGGGATGCCGAAAAACCTCAGCCGGTGGTGTGTGTTGAAGATCTCTCAGAAAGGGGCCTCCTCCAGATGTTCCCAGTTCACCCACACTACACGTTTGGGCTTACCAGGTCTGTCCAGAGTCTTCCCCCACCCTCTCATCAAACTCACCACCAGATGGTCATCTGTTGACAGCTCTGCCCCTTTCTTCACCCGAGTGTCCAAAACATATGGCCTCAGATCAGACAACACGATCACAAAAACTGTCTCCCAGCAGAACAATGAAGTCCCCTACTGGAGCCCCATGCAGGACTTTATTAAGGGTCTCCAAGAAGGCTGATTACTCCGAGCTGTTGTTCGGTGCATATGCACAAAAAACAGTCAAGAGTTTCCCCTCCACCACTCTTAAGCGTAAGGAGGCAACCCTCTTGTAAACTCCAACACAGCAGCACTCAACTGAGTGTTTGTGAGTATATTTGTTCAATACACCACAGCTAAAAGCTGTTCATATGTACAATGCTTTGCGGAGTGCCTGGAGACAGCACTTAGCCATGGTATACTGGAAATATATCACAAACACCCCAAGACACCTCAATGCTTTTATGAACCGGTTTCTGGTGGTTTTACTGTTGGTACTTACCTTCACAAGAAGTCACAGTGTGCAATTGTTTTCTATCCAGGCGCAGTAAGGCTTTTGGGTCACCCTCCATTAAGGCTTGACCTAGCTCTTAAAAGTTTCTATCTACTTCAACCTACAACCATCCACTGGAGATCTGGAGTGCTTCCAGGGAATGTTGATTCTTCCTTTTACATGTGGTGTAACTACTGTTAAATGAAAGAATGAATTAGGCTAGAATAAATACATCCAGAATCTAATTCTGTAATTTTGGGGGGCAAAAAATGAACATTTTGCTGCCTAGGTTTTTCATTAAATTACACTGCTGAAGGACAGGAAGTGGATTGCAATAGGTCTCATTCCTTCTCTTCCAGAACTGCCTAACCATTTTGGATGCAATGATTTTTGTAATAATACAATTATTATCAGATTTAACTATAAAAAATAAGCTGAGAATATGGTAGGAGCACTCAGAAAATGAATGAAATCAGGCCCGGATGAAGCTCTACAAGTTTATTGATAAAATTGACTTTTTTAAGCCTCTGCATAAAAAAGTAAGGAATTATTCTGAACAATATTGATAAAAAATAAGGTTTTGTACAGGTATTAAGACATGTTTTATCATACTAGGTGTTACATGCAGCCCATTTTAAAAGAAAACACCTGAGCATTCAAACTAGATCGCTAGCTAACGTTAAAGTATCAGGACTGCCACAAAAAACAATAATATATATAATAACTTACCTGATCCCAAGTAGGAGTAGATGTCCAGACACTGTATATCTGACTTTTGTGTGGGCTTATATTTCTCGGTAGCAGGAGGGAGACTGAAGAAAGTGCACGATGATGGACCAATCAACATTAATTTACATCATTAACAATAACGCTCCATGACAGACAGCATGGACAAATAATGAACTGACGTGTCCTTTTAACTCTTGTGCACATAAACATGTAAAACATAAGCAGTTGAAAAAGAAATTAATCAAATTCTTTAGTAAATTCAGTCACAACGTCAATAAACTTTTCCCTGCTTTTTCTGCAATTAAGCTAATCCACAGGTAAAACACAAAAACTACTTACTAGCTCCCCCTAATGGTACGGAGCACTTCCGTTGTGAGCGACTTGAAATGCAGCATTTCTTTAATGCTGTTTGTTCTGGGTCAATGTCACCGTGTTCTGGGTTAAAACTATTTTTTTTGTGGGACAAAGTTGTTGTGTTGTGGGCTGATGCTGTTGTGTTGACACTTATTGTTGCAGTGTTTTATGTCATTGATTGTTTTCTCAAATGCAGCCTTTTAATTAATGTTACATTTCTGTAAATGTTGTTGTGTTGTGCCCTCTTGGGCCACCGTACTCACCTGCTTGGAGAGATTGTTGACTATACCAAATTCCCAGGTATTTGTTGGTAGGGACACATTTTAAAACAGAGCCATCAATTGATTTAAGTTTCAAGAGACATGGGGAAGCCAATTGTTCCTTGCTTGCTTGAGGTGCATAATTTAATGTATTTTCTATTTGGCAGAATTTAGCAACACATGGTGGGCTGGTGGGATTGTTTTGAGCTGATTTTCCTGTTGCCCATTATTATTCTATATTGTCTCTATGTAATCAATTGGAATAATTGCAGAGTGAGCTATTTGCAAAGAAGAGCACAATTTAAAGTTAAAAGGGAGAGAGTCTTTTGTTTTACTGTATGATGGACTCACATACTAATGACTGTTTCTTCAGTGCAGATAAGCATAGTTTAGTGAAAGCTTTCATAGCCTATATGCAAATGATCGTTGTCCTAAAGATGTATGGAGATTATGTAGCCTGTGTGTGCCAGATGTGTTAAACTTTTCCACTGCAAGATAGCGTTGGAAAGCAGTGTCCTGCTTATATTCTACATATTCCAATGTAAATACACAATAAGTCTGGGACCCTTATCAGAAGTGTCATGCACCTATTTTTTTAAGGGGGCACAGTGTGCACAACACACGGAAACATGTGCCCACAAATACAGATATTAAAACGAAAATCAACTTGGCTCAAAAATCTGAGGGGGCACGTGTCAGAGACTGTCGAGTACTACATCCCTGTTACTATGTTGCTAATATTCAATTTCTATTTATCATCTACTGTATTAACAACAATGAATTGCTGAATAATTACTTAATTAACACTGGTTTGGTGGTACAGGTTATTACTCTAGTGGAACAATGGCATGTAATTAAAAATGATCATCTAGGAACTTATTCTCTGTGTAAAATTACAGTACATATGATCTTTTTTAGTAATTACTCACCTTACATTTGATAGCTTTTTCTGTTTTACAATCATAACTGCATTGCTGAACTGTGGCATAACATTTTCACAGTAGGCTACGTGCAATTACATCTGTGTCTCCAGTACATGTGACAAATAATACTTGAACTTGAAACTTAAAACTGAAAACTTGGGGAATGTCAAGCTGCAGTAAATGAATACTAATATGATGGCCAACATATAATAACCATATTACAATAGAACAATATTAAATACATAAAACATGTTCTATGTTTAAATTCACTTTTACCTATATAGTTATATTGTCCCTAACATGTTTGTTGGTGTGCTGTAATTGTATTTATCAATATCATGATATACATACATACATATACAGTTCTGGAAATAATTAAGAGTTTCTACAGATAGGTATGTGTTTAGGTAAATTGAGAATTAAATTCCATAAACTGCTGACAACATTTCTCCCAAATTCCAAATAAAATAAATTGTCATTCAGAGCATTTACATGCAGAGAATTACAACAGGTCAAAAAAACACTTTTTGATGCAGTGTTGTCAAAAGTTCATATTCATTTTTAAACAGCAAAATACTCATCTCTTAACTTAGGAAGAGTTCAGAAATAAATATTTGGTGGAATAATAATAATTGTATAAAATTAATATTTGGCTTTCATGCATCTAGGCATGCTCTCCACCAGTCTTTCACATTTATGTTGGGTGTCTTTATGCCACTCCTGGCACAAATTCAAACAGCTTGCTTTGTTTAATGGTTTGTGACCATCCACCTTCTGCTTGATTACATTCCAGAGGCTTTCAATTGGTTTGATTTAAGAAAAATGTGCAATGGTCTCTTTAAATGTTTCCAAAGTGTTTACAAACAGAACATCTATGTTTTAATATATTTTATATTTTAAGTATATTCAAGTTGAAACACTGATCCCCTTAATAAAAGTAGCTGGTTGCTAATCAAAATAAGAGAACAACAAAAATGTAATAATATTAAATGAAATCTGAATAATCAATAAACCTTTGTGCTGCTAGTGTACTTACTTGAGATAACATTCAGAGATGGCTACTAAAACAAACAGGATAACAGACCACTTCATCATGAATGCTTTTGGATTCTGGGTTCTTCTTGGTTTCAGTATGAATATACAGTAGTAGACAAATAGTTATATAGACAGACCAATGAATATGCATTCATAAAACATATGTTAGGATACTATTGGAGGCGTAGGGGGGCGGACTTTATGCATTTAGGAATGTGAATATTCATTCATGAAATAAAAACGTATGCAAAACATTAATGAAGGTGAACCAGAATTAAAAGATTTGGTAACACTTTATTTAGAAAGTGAGACTTTTTGAGTCCAAAAAGTGTATCTGTAGATGCTCTACAGATTATCTGCAGAATATCAACAACATTTTAACAAACTATCACTAACCCTAACTCTAATCCTAACCTTAACCATTCCCCTACTGTTAACCCTAACCTTAACCATTACCCTAAAACATATTCTAAACTTAAAACTACACAATTAGTTGCTTATCAACAGATAGATAGTTTGTTGATGATATGACTATCTGTAGAGAACCTACAGATGGAATTTTGGACTCTCCAAATTAAGTGTAACCAAAGATTTTTCAAGCATTAAAAATGAATAAAAATCAACTTTTTGTGAATAAATTTCGTGTTAAACCTACCATGTTAAAATGGCTGTAAAATGTGTTGTTAATAGGTATATCACCAGTGCAGTGGATGTAGAATCATTATCATAACTCAACTAGGCGTGACATTTTCACTTTGAAAGCGAGTAGTTTTGATGACGTGTTGCACAAATCAGCACATACATGCCATAGAACACAATATCTAATCAGGACTTTTAAAATGATTGGCCATAAATCACAACCAGAATGTTTAAGTAATTTTGTGTAATATGTACCCAATCCTCTTTTTCTTTTCTATTTATTATTTTGAAAATATTTACCCAGCCTGTTCTCATGGCGATACTTAAAAAAAAGTACAAAACAAAACTTTTGTACACGTGTACATTTCCGGAAATGTAAAGCCTTGTACGGTTACGAAGCTTAAAAAATGTAAATTTACCTTAACCTAACCCTAACCTTAACCTCACCCTAACTTTAACCTCACCCTAACTTTAACATCACTGTCCTAGCATATTATCCCTGAACTTAAACATTCCCCAAGTACTTTAAATTGTAACCGATTTGGTCTATTCTTTGAAATGTTCAGGTAAAACGGTGATTCAATACGTACAACATCTCACATTTGAAAGATCATATCATAAGTCTGTCTACGTACTGTGGTGAAATTTCCATTACATACAGTTTCCCATGTATCTCCATGAGAATGCATTGATTTACCATATTCCTAAAAACATACATTTTGCTTAATTTTCTGTGATACCAGAAAAGTACTTATTTTTTAGTACATTTTATTGTTTTACATTTTGAATCTAAAGTTTACCTATCAATTACATTTTTTTACCCCAATATACATTTATTCAAAAAGTATTTTCTTTGTTTCATTTTTACATCAGACATTATATTACAGTATCTTTAATTGTACAATAATCTTTCTATGGAAATCATATTGTTTTACATGTATACTAATCTTGTTGAAGAGAAAATGATTTTCGCAGACATGAGTTATGTTCATCTAGGGCAGGTGTCACCAACCCTGGTCCTGGCGAGCTAACACCCTGTAGGTTTTCACTCTAACTGCACATAATGTAGCCTCATTCATCTTATCAACCAGCTAATTATTAGAATCAGGTGTGCTAGATTAGGGTTGGAGCTAAAACCTACTGGGTGGGAGCTCTCCAGGACCAGGGTTGTTGACCCCTGATCTAGGGCCACAGACTTGGGGTGGTAAATGCAACTGCACCCTTAAACATTGCCTCAGGGGGGTGCAAAAAATAATTCAGCACCACCTGAAGTGGGCATCTGGATGTTGCCCAGGGCTGCCTTGTCTTGTTATGGTTTGTCACGTAAACTTGATTGATAGGGAAAAAGATTCCTGTAAATGCACCCTGCTAAAACCAGACATAGTAATTAAAATGTACTGTAGGGCAGTAACCACAGCCCCTCTTGCTGCTTGTTGTTTGACAATCATCAAGATGGCGATTTCCGCTACCCAAAACAAAACATGAGAAAATTGAATTATAGTTAAAATTTGAATAATGTAATGTAAATTCACTAAAAGGGCTATTTGTGCAACAAAACATTAAAAAATGGCCTTATATGATTCCTGATTTAAATCCCACCGAGCTGAATCTTGCAGTTGGGTAATGGCATCCATCAAACTTGAGAGAACTGGAGCAGTTTGCTTAAAACAAATGGGCCAGAATACCAATCCAGAGGTGTAGAAATCTCATTCAGAGATATGTTAGGCTTGTTAAGGTAAAGAAGTCACAAAAGCAAGTAGGCAAAACATTTTTGGTTATTAATTATTATGCTTAAAAATGTTCAAATAGCTTGTATACTATGTTTGCTATCGATGTGTAAAACATAAATGATTTAGCATTGTGGGCTAAATAAAACAAGATGTTGCACTGAACATTTAAATTAGTTCTTTAGGTTGTAGGCAAATATTGTATAGCCTTCAACCTAATGAACAAATTAAGATGTGTCTGGTAACTTCTTTTCACATATAGACAGAAAGTTTGTTCAGAAAGCTACATATAGCAGGTCGACTGACTCGATTTCCTTCTCATACATTCCCGTAATTTCACAGTGCATTTCCATGTTGAAGCCTGGCGTTCATGGACTTTAATAGGCCTGCTTTGAACGGTTTTGTCAGTGCTTCAAAACTAGATGATCATTTAATAAATACTGCGATTATTTCCCACCCACAGATGTTCAGCGTCTCTGGGGGTTAATGGAGAAGTGGGCTGGCCTGGACTCAGGGCTTCTGCGTGAGGATTGGAGGGTCCGTCGAAAGACTGCATCTCCTTTTGAGTCGCCGAAATTATTCAAGATCAATCCCATCACAGATTTTGCAAGTGTAGTCGAAAGATGTTTCAGTTTAACCTAACCCTTCCAAAGTGTCCTGAAAAGTTATGGCCATCACCTTGATTCAGGTAGACTGAGTTCTGAACTTTAAGTCCTGTATTCAGATCAGGACTTGCAGGGTAACGGGAATGCAGTGTGATTACTTAGTGTTCCTTAAAGTCATGGAGTTGGACAGTGCAATGCCTCAGTTTTAACACAATGGGTCATGGCCTTTAAAGCAGCCTAGCTCTGCTGGCCATTGAGAGGAAACTGGTCAAGTTACTGGAAAAGACATCTAGTTGGTAAGACAACGTCACAGAGCATTTTCTTGAAAAGTAATGTAGGGCATAATGTACATAAATAATGGACAATTTTTATAATTCAGGCCGAAAATGAGCTTCCCCTCTTTAAAAGACCAGCAGCCGCAACTGTGCCAGTCACATTTTCAATTAGTATGCCAATATCCATGTTTTTTTCTGGAAATACCACAAGATCCTGGATCAAATCAAACTTAGTGCTCACCCCACTGACTTCAGTTATTTTTTTTAAAAGAGCTTAAAAACAAGGCCAATAGCTAGACATTTGCTAGAAACTTTTCAAAATGAGCTTCCTTCATCAAAGTAATTATTTGACTTTCATCAGGCAGCACTCTTACTCAGAGGGAGCATGTTCCAGCTAGTGCGAGTGCTAATTCAATAGGTTATGTGAATTTCCATTCTAATGCAAAAGATAGGTCTAACTTGGGAAGCCCAATTGCTTTTGGTACACAATATAAACATATTATATGATAAATGTCAGTTGCATGGTTTGTATCTTACCATTTCTAACATCTTGGCAAAAGATGATGAAAAGCCAACTTGCGCGCTTCTTCCTGGTTACAGTACTGGTGAGAGGGCACATTCAAGTTGTCGAACTTCATACTTGAATTATTTTTTAAACACAACATCCCATCACTCTATCATGAAATATTCTTACTGTGATACCCTCCCCAGTTTGAACATTTATTATTAATAGAGCAAAGTGTAAAGTTAGAAAAAGAAGACTGAAGTCTGCATTTGGTTTGACCATTTAAAGGCGCCCTCTCACCAGACTGAGCAAGACTCGCGGTAGCTGGCTTTTCCTCCTTGGCATGGATGTCAAAGTACTGTAGGTACATCTGAAACTTTAATTATAATCCAATTGGGCTTCTCTATTTTATTAACACATTTTTAATGAAAGAACTACCGTATTGTTTTCACACAAACACTTGTTTATCCAGAAACTTCTAATAAGCGCATTAGTCAGGACAAAGCCATATAACACATTGATTTAGCACTCGTGCTAGCTTAACTCTACTCTGCCTAAGTGAGTAACTGAGACAGTAAGATAATTACTTTAAGCGATTTAGGAACATAGAGAAATTACAGTGCCTTGGGAAAGTTTTCGGCCCCCTTGAACTTCTCGACCTTTTGCCACATTTCAGGCTTCAAACATAAAGATATGAAACTGTAATTTTTTGTGAAGAATCAACAACAAGTGGGACACAATCATAAAGTGGAACGAAATTTATTGGATATTTCAAACTTTTTTAACAAATAAAAAACTGAAAAAATGGACATGCAAAATTATTCAGCCCCCTTAAGTTAATACTTTGTAGCGCCACCTTTTGCTGCGATTACAGCTGTAAGTCACTTGGGGTATGTCTCTATCAGCTTTGCACATCGAGAGACTGGAATTTTTGCCCATTCCCCCTTGCAAAACAGCTCGAGCTCAGTGAGGTTGGATTGAGAGCGTTTGTGAACAGCAGTTTTCAGTTCTTTCCACAGATTCTCGATTGGATTCAGGTCTGGACTTTGACTTTGCCATTCTAACACTTGGATATGTTTATTTGTGAACCATTCTATTGTAGATTTTGCTTTATGTTTTGGATCATTGTCTTGTTGGAAGACAAATCTCCGTCCCAGTCTCATGTCTTTTGCAGACTCCATCAGGACTCCATCATCTTCCAGAATGGTCCTGTATTTGGCTCCATCCATCTTCCCATCAATTTTAGCCATCTTCCCTGTCCCTGCTGAAGAAAAGCAGGCCCAAACCATGATGCTGCCACCACCATGTTTGACAGTGGGGATGATGTTCAGGGTGATGAGCTGTGTTGCTTTTACGCCAAACATAACATTTTGCATTGTTGCCAAAAAGTTCGATTTTGGTTTCATCTGACCAGAGCACCTTCTTTCACATGTTTGGTGTGTCTCCCAGGTGGCTTGTGGCAAACTTTAAACAACACTTTTTATTGATATCTTTCAGAAATGGCTTTCTTCTTGCCACTCTTCCATAAAGGCCAGATTTGTGCAGTATATGACTGATTGTTTTCCTATGGACAGACTCGCCCACCTAAGCTGTAGATCTCTGTAGTTCATCCAGAGTGATTATGGGCCTCTTGGCTGCATCTCTGATCAGTCTTCTCCTTGTATGAGCTGAGGGTTTAGAGGGACGACCAGGTCTTGGTAGATTGGACCTGCCTGGTGTGTTCCTTGTTCTTCATGATGCGCTCTGTGCTTTCAACTAACCTCTGAGACTATCACAGAGCAGGTGCATTTATACGGAGACTTGATTACACACAGGTGGATTCTATTTATCACCATTAGTCATTTCGGTCAACATTGGATCATTCAGAGATCCTCACTGAACTTCTGGAGAGAGTTTGCTGCACTGAAAGTAAAGGGGCTTAATAATTTTGCTCGCCCAATTTGTCAGTTTTTTATTTGTTAAAAAAAGTTTGAAATATCCAATAAATTTCGTTCCACTTCATGATTGTGTCCCACTTGTTGCTTGTTCACAAAAAATTACAGTTTTATATCTTTATGTTTGAAGCCTGAAATGTGGCAAAAGGTCGAAATGTTCAAGGGGGACGAATACTTTCGCAAGGCACTGTATATATATAATTGGTGAACAACATAGTGGTGTCTACATACTTTTCGCCATGTAGTGTATACATTTTTTTGTTTTTACTGTCTAAATAAAATATTGAAAAAAAAGGAATGGAATGATGATTTGGTTATTCAAATATTGTATTTTCCAGGTACAAAAACTGCAAATAATATTTCCTAGTATATCACAAGATATCAAAAAGTAGATACGAGTTGTTTTTTGAACAGTTTTTTAGGTACTGAATAAACATAAACAGAATAATCAATGTATTATTCAATTAAGTTGTTTTTGATCAAGAAATCTGTTCTGGTTCATCCCGTATTTTCAATAAATATGTGACTAACTAATAACACAGAACATAATAATCCCTTCATGTTTTTGATCTGCCTAGATCATACTCATTTCTTCTTTGGGTTCCCAGTAGTTGATGAAATTATTGTTTGGCAGCTGGCTCTTACAAAACAAAATAACAAGGATTTTCTTCATTTATTTAAACTCAATAGCAGCATGTCCTGTAATGTTTTTGGTCTATTTGCAAATGATTTTGATGATCAGCAGTGTACCTACATTGCACATTGTGATCAATCCTAAAATTCCACATCTTGTTTAAGATCCGCAAAAAAACTGCTTGACTGGCTTTGAAAACTCGAACTGTATAATTAAATCTAATGATGTCAAGAAGCAACAATTCCTGTTCCCTTTATCATCTACAAAGAGAAAGATGTTATGGGCAAGCCAGTAATTTGAAAATGTTTGATAGTAAAAAAGTATAATGAACCTTGATATATGTTTTAATTATCTTGTCATCATTTGTCCATAACCGCAGTGGAATGTTTAAGTTCATACATACTGGCTGGACAGGTTTATATAATGAATAACATTACAGTCTTAACATACAGCAAGCAAGATATGATTGTACAGTAATGTGGTTGCAGTGTTTCAAGACATACTGCATCCTTTTGTTTGAAATTATGTATTTATTTTTACCACCAAGCCAAGATCGTATTCACAAGGGAGCCCTGTGCAATACTTTACACAAAAATGGTAAAAAATAACATCTATTCACCAAATTATATTGGTCATTAGCTTGAGCCAATACTGAAAGAATTGCTATGAATTTAAATTTTGATTGAGTGTAAATTGTTCAAAGGACTATTAAAGGACAAATCTGGTGCAAAATGATCCTAGGGGTTAATAACACATTGGTACTGAGTCGATCCTTCTCTGGGATATGTTTTAATGCTAATCAAAATTTTCCAGTTTTTGTGCGAACTGATAATTACCTTATAATATAATTAATCTAGTTGTAAGGGCACAGATGAGGTAAAAGTAAATCGCTTTTATAGACCACTAACAAAACTCAAAATAGCACCACACTTCCACGGTAGCATAATGAGGCTCCCTACATGCAAACAGAAGCATTCAGAGCTTTGTAAGTGTACAGACAGTTTATTAGAAATATAGTTTAATAGACATTACCGTTCATGTATACAGCCAGATGCCATCTTCGGAAAACAAACTCGATCAGTCAAACCACAAACTCTGTGCTACGTGAGCTGAACTGTAAGCAAATTGTGTTCGATTTTAGGTTGCATTGCCAGCTGTAAGTCTTGCGCATTGATATGCATGTATGACCGCAACACCTCTTGCCATGGAAGATTCCAAGTCACAGTTGAGCTCACGTAGCACAGAGTTTGTGGTTTGACTGATCGAGTCTGTTTACCGATCTTTGTTTAACTGAAGAACGTTTTGGCACATCCAACTGTTAACTTCATCAATGCATTGGCACAGGGAGTCAATGAGGCTGTAGTCGTTAGTAGAGGTCTTCAGGGGTCCACTAGACCTGAAGTTCCGAGACCCGACCCGGATCCCGGGTCCACATTTGTATTTTGCATTCGGATCCGGCTCGGGTCTGACGTAATTGCAACAGTTCTTGGGTATATGCAATTGATTTGCATTTAACAACTGGACCCGAACATTAATTATGAAAAATGCTTACATTGAATTATTTTATTAAAAACTTAAATTACTTTGTCCTGAGTGCCTGGACTTGGATTTTTTCCAATTTTCTCCTCATTAACATTTAACCCTTCCAAGAGCACCAGAGGGTACAAGGGATACCAGCAGCGCTCCAGTTCCCCTTTTGTCTACTCTGTCCATCTGTTTAAAACACATAGGTTTATCTTCTGTGCCTGCCTGGTAGCCGCTAGAAAGAGAGGAGCATGCGCAGTACCACACAGTACGCACTGCTTCAATTTAAATCTTATACTGTTTAACGTTAATTTGATTCTGATTATTTGTTAAGTCACCTTAATAAAGTTCATATAAATATTGTGAAGGTTCGGTGTGGTGTTGTATTCCTATCTGTCTATTCTCTTTGTTGCACTATTACACTATTGATAATTTTGCCTGTTGTGGCACAATTTTAAGGTTATGTTAATTGTTTCAGGTATAATCTCAGGTATTTTTCTGGTATGGGTCTATTTGTACACGGGTCCGCTCAGATCGGGTCTCAAATTTTGGCGGTTAATTTATGCAAATCGTGTCTGAACTAAAAGACTTGGATTCATTTCGGATGCGGGTCCAATGTTTTAAACCCATGAAGACCTCTAGTCGTTAGGCAATAGGGCTAAGTAGATCTGGGTTTTGTCTGAATATCTGTGGTAAGCAATTTGTTTCTTTCTCATTATTTGGCTCAGTGGGAGCATAAACAGGTTGAATAGGAGTGGCGCAAGAATTGAGCCTTGTGGGACTCCACATGTCATGGATGTCCACTCAGACTTAAGGTCACCTATACTCACATAATAACCTTTCCCTTCCCTATTTAGGCGAATATCATTTATTATCTTCATGAGCGCTGTCTCTGTACTGTGATGTGGTCGGAAACCAGATTGAAAACTAACCATTTGAGCATAAGAATTTGTTCAGCTGATTGATAACACCTTTGTCAATGATCTTGCCTATGAAAGGGAGATTTGAGATTGGTATGTAGTTGCTCAATACAGTGTGATCCAAATTGCTATTTTTCAGGAGGGGCTTAACAACTACAGTGTTTAGGGACATTGGGAAAGTTCCAGAAAGAAGCAAGGAATTTACCACTTCTAGGAGATCTGCTTCTAAACAGTTAAAAACTTTTGAAAAAAAAGTTTTGGGGAGTGTGTCAAGGGTGCAGGATGAGGTTTTAAGTTGATGTACGTTTTTTTCCAAAATGTTACTATTAATTGCTTCGAAAACAAACATAGTGTCACGGTTTGTCATCATAAGGTGTGGAGAGACCGAGACAGGCGCGAAGAATATGCAAGCAATAATAAAGAGTTTATTTAAGAAACACTTACTCAAACAAAAACTGCCACGAGGGACAATACGGAAAACTATAACGTGGAAACTGAGACACAACCGGGATGACAAGTAACAGGGTAAACAATCAACAGGGGAATAATTACAAACACAAACTAAATATTAAACCAAATGAGGGACAATAGGAAACACCTGGGTACTGGAATTAACCAGAGGACGATCTATTGGCTGAGAAAGGACATGTGATATGGGCATGTGACCTGGAAGCGGGAACCAGAAACAAAACAACACACAGAGGGTAGAAATCTAAATAAGGACACACAGGGAAGCAACTCAAAACGAAGGGGTTCAAATCCTGGCCCACACTGGGCCGGATGTGACACATAGTGACTACTTTCTGAGGTTGTGGTCTGATCTGTCTGACCCCAGCACAACTTAAGAATGTGCTGATCACCTTTCTGATATCATTGATTTTCTCAGAGAAGAAAGACGCTAAATCACTACATTTGCTGTCTGAGAGCATTTCACTGGGAATGTGACTTGGGGAGTTTGTTAGTCTCTACAGTAGCAAAAACAATGTGTGTTGTTAAAGTTGCTTTTTATAATATTTGAAAAGAAGGTTTTTCTAGCTTTGCCTAGTTCGACATTGAAAGCATTAAGGATGTCTTTATAGATGTCATAATGGACTGCAAGTTTTGTCTTCCGCCACATGCGCTCAGCTTTTCTGCATTATCTCTTCATATTTGTCACTGCTGTTGAGTTTCTCCAAGGTGATTTTTGTCTGCAATTCTTTTTACTTACTTTTACAAGAACAACATAAATTGCACCCTTAACTTTTGTGTTAAATGAATCAAGGAGAAAATCAACAGAATCTGCAGTTATGCTTGTTAAAGATATAGCCTTCATAAATAACACACTAGTATTTTCATTCAGGCATCTCTTTTTGACAGACACAGATCTAGCTTCAATAATAGGAGACATCAATATATCAAAGAAAATACTGAAATTATCAGACAGTGCTACATCCTTAATAACAATCGATGACATGTTTTGACCCTTACTGATAATTAAATCTAGAGTGTATCCACGATTGTGTGTGGATCCATGTACATGTTGAGTCAGATCAAAATGATTTAAAGCAGCTATGATATCTTTCGTCATGTTGCTTTCTGCATTATCTATGTGAATGTTAAAAATCCCCAGCAATAGCAAGAGAGTCAAACTCTTAGGAAATTGTTGAAAACAGTTCTGTAAAGTCCTCAACAAAGGCTGGAGAGTATTTCGGAGGCATGTAAATAATGATAAGTAGAATTCGTGGAGCACCATTTAACACAATACCCAGATATTTGAGGGGTAATTTCAAAATGACACTTGCTTACATTGATAGACATCTTTAAAAAGAGCAGCTACACCTCCACCTTTCCTAACTGCTCTGCAGACACTCATAAAGGTCAAGTTAGGAGGGCCTGTTTCATTAAGGATTGTTGCACTGAAGCTCTCTTCTAGCCACGTTTCATTTAGAAACAAAAAAACCTAGGTTGTTTGTGGTTATTAAGTCGTTGACTAGAAGTTATTTATTTTTAAGTGAACGGATGTTTAAAAGTGCTAACTTAACAATATATATTTTTCCCCCACAGCAATCTTAATTTGACATCTTATTTGATAAAGTTACTGTTATCATAGCGGGGACCAGACACATATCACTGAGAGCTGTTATCAGTTGTTTTTAGTTCACCTAGAGGAGGGTATGAGCCCTGGCGCTGTGGCAGACGCCGAAGAACTCTCACAGGGGGAGGAATAGGGTGAGCTGGGTCAACTGGCTTTGGTGGTTGAGGGCCTCAACATGTTTTGGTTGATATCTGGGAGCTCGCAGCAATAGAGTGGGATATTCTGATTCCAGCATAAACCAGTTCCTACTTTGTTAGCGAGGTTGAGAAATAATACGGCAAATGCTGAAACTTTATTGGGTGAATCAATCTGGAACAATCTGGTTAAATATATTGTTGAGCCTAGGACAAACTCGCACTTGTGGTGATTTTGGAAACTACCCAGCAATGGTTCCAGAGACAGAAAATATTAGCGGTAAATCGTGGCTCAATTTTTGCTTTCAACCATCTCTAGCCAAAAAGATGATTACATCTCTTTATTATTTAATCCGAGTTGACACATTCAAGGCAATCATTCTGTGTTTTCTGTTGGTTGAATTTGGGTAAATTTAGGCTACTATGCTATCCTGTGTTGAATTGCTTTCAGTTAAATCACCCACAGATGCAGCCACTTATTACAGTGTATATAAGTCGTATTAAGAGTTATTCGAGTTTCATCTTTAATTCTGTAACTGCAATAAAACTAATATATTTATTTTTGGCATAATTCTCATTTAAATATTTTGAATGGTTCCATTTATGTTAGTTGTACCACCAGAGAGATACATTTGGGAGGTTATAGTTCCTAAGCTTGTTGTGGCAGGCCCTTTTTGCACCCACAAGTACGGATATCACATCTTAAGGGGAATGATTTTGACTTATTTCCAAAACGAGTCTATGGTGAATACAAAAAAATGTTCAAAAAATATTGATTTAAATAAATGTATAATGAAACTTCTTAACATATTTTAATATAAGTATTTTGTTGCATGTAGATTCAAATAGATGTCAAGAGATTGTAAAAGTGCATGCAGTGTTGTGTTCATGAGGAGATAACATAAGGTAGTCGACGCGTGGCTGCCAACAGTGATTATTATTTTTATTAATTTTGCATATGTTTAGAGATGATAGGTTGATTTTAGTTTAATCATATGTTTTCTGTCATTTTTTAAAATGATTAAGCCCACTGCCATATTTAGTGATGTTTGACCACACAGGAAATAAAGAACCCAAAAAATTAAGTGAATGTGTCTTGTGTGTTAACCGATTCCATGGGCTACACTTGAATTATTTTACTAGTATTCTTTTTCTCACCTTGTTATTTTAGACTGTACCGCCGGAAAGAGCTCATGACTAAGCCTTTCACTAAAAAAGTGCACACCTGTTGTATTTGGCATACAACACAAAATAAACTTGATTCTGGTTCTCCTGAGTAGTTTGAGTAGGGTTCAGATGAAATCACTTCATGAAAGCACCTCCTGTCACACTTTATTGCTGTGTGTGTAAGGTGTTTGGGGAGAGGGAGACCGAGGCAGGTAGATTGTTGTTGTGTAGAAGGTTTACTCTTCATATGGTCCAGGAATTGTACAACATAAATAGGCAGATGCTGGTGACATGTATCGTGAGAAGCACAACGGTATATATCTAACTACTCACACTCTAACGTGGTGTGGATGCCGATATAGATATAAAGACTGTACTTATAAAATACTAAACAAAACTGCACTCTTTTCACAACGATTATTAATAAACCTCCTGGCCCACAACAACAGAATCCTCAATGTCTTGCACCACTCTCTGCTCTACTGAGCGTTAGATAGGGAAGAAGGTAGACCCAACCTCCTTTGCCCTCCGGATGGCTGCCGTTGCAGAGAGAGCGGCCGCGTCAGCCGCCTGTATTGCAGCTCTCACCTCCAGGGCCTACTCTCTGTCCTTTTCCCAACCTATTTCGTTCAGCCACTCCTGTGGAGGAGGTGGGAGCGGCTGGATATCCCACAGGACCGGAGGACGGGTGCTGTGTCCAGGTGGAACTTTAACGTGGCGTGGACGCAGATATAGATAACGAAACTGCACTCTTTTCACAACGATTAGCAATAAACCTCCTGGCCAACAGCAACACCACAACAACAGATTTTCACGGTGACAATACTTAATGTCTCACGCCACTCTCTGTTCTACTAAGCGCTAAATAGGGGCCTGTCAATCAACCAGACTAGGCAATCAGTAGAACAGGGAGTGGCGCACACTTAACAATAATCCCTTAATATCCCAAATAACAAATCCCCACAGTAATAATGAATACATAAACAAACCAAAACAGTCCATAAACGCATAATATAATAAAGAGTCAATATCTCAGTTCCATGGAACAGATGTCCCACCCTGGGAAAAGCCTGTTACACCACCTGCTCCCCCCTCCCTCATACCTCCCCATAACCATGTCAACTAAGCCTCCACTTTTGTACAAAGTAAATGTAATAGGCTGGGTTCAATTCCTCTGAGAGTCATAAATGACCAGGTAATGGGAGTGTATAACTAACTTTTTCCTATAATTAATATCTCGTTCTATATAGGTCACTGGCTAGCTGCATTTCCCTGATAATTTTAGTCTAAATTAGGAACTACCCAAAACTTGTAAACAAAGTCGAACACAGAAAAGTACTTTTTACTCTTTACAACTATACATCCACCCCATACCTTCAGGCGAACACACATGTATGCACACAACTACACCCCCAATTAACTCAAATAAGCACATGCATGCACATACACACACAAACCAGCCACACACACACACAAACCAGTCACA
>JACXGM010009408.1:0-10281 GCA_016801145.1 Umbra pygmaea
CTCTCTTCCTCATTAGCATTTAAAGCTACAGACACAGAAACGGCACGTTCTAAGCAAAGCTCATGGTGGGACTGGCTTGTAGTGGCTGTAATTCTCCACCAAGGCTGAATTTCAGAAAGAGACTTCAAATACAGTATTATGGGACTACTAAGGCCTATATAAAAGCTTCCAAAATAAGCATGCCATGGGATCTTTAAGTCTCTAAATCAACTGTAAGCGTGACATTAATAAAAAATTAATAAAAAGCTACTATTATTAATAATAATAATATGGGATTAAAAGTACCTTTCAGGATCTCCAAGAACTCTGAATAGCAAATGCATAAGAACAGGGCACAGTAATAAAATACAAAATAAAACAATTAGCTTAGCTGGAGCTGACAGGGCAACGCAGTGGAGGGCCTTAGGTGAGGAGCAGGATATCATAGTTAATGTGGAATTTAGTTTGGAGCCAGTGAAGGTGGTGCAGTGTGTGTACAAACGTGTGTATGAGGTCTTTGCTTCTGGGTCTGTGAGGGATGGGCGGAGTCTGGAAATGTTAAGTAGGTGGTAGGAAGCAGTTTTGTAGTTGGATAGGGATCGAAGGAGTGTGGGCTCTTAACTTTAATTTTTCTATTTTAATTCTAATTACACAGACATATATGCTGCTGCCCTTTCTTGCCTAGGCATTTACTTACCTCCAGTCTGATTTTCTAGTGCTACAAAAGTATCTTTTACTAGTGTTAGAGCAAGTAAAACACAACATACATTAGCTTTTTAGTCTTTTGGCAGACACTCTTCTCCAGAGCTGACATACAGTGAATACAGGGACATCCCCCTGGAGCAACGGGGGAAAGTGCCTTGCTGATGGACATCTGGTAAAGTGGGTAATCGAACACTTCCAACTACAAGTCCGACTCCGTAACCACTAACCCACCTAAAAGTTACAGTTCCCACGTACGTTCAGCACAATATGACTTATTGTTTGTGTTGTTTATTTTTTATATGCACTATTGCTCATGAATGATGCAAATGCGTCATGAGTTGCCTGTATTTACTTAAGTAACTTACACTCGCTGGCCACTTCATTAGGTACACCTGGTCAACTGCTTAACAATGCAAATATATTATTAGCAAATCACTTGGCAGCAAGTCAATGCATTTAGGCATGTAGACATGGTGAAGCATCAGAATGGGGAAGAAAAGGGATTTAAGTGACTTTGAACGTGACGTAGTTGTTGGTGCCAGATATTCAGAAAGTGCTGATCTACTGGGATTTTCCCACACAACCATCTCTAGGGTTTACAGAGAATGGTCAGATAAAGACAAAAAATCCAGTGAGCGAAAGTGCCTTGTTGATGGCAGAGGTCAGAGAAGAATGGCCAGACTGATAGAAAGGCAACAGTAACTTAAATAAAGACTAGTTACTATCAAGGTATGCAGGAGAGTACTGTACCTCTGAATGCACAAGCAGATGGGCTACAACTGCAGACGACCACACCAGGTGCCACTCTTGTCAGGTAAAAAAAGGAAACTAAGGCTACAATATGCATGGGCCCACCACAATTGGACAACAGAAGATTGGAAATACGTTGCCTGGTCAGATCAGTCTCGATTTCTGCTGCGACAGTCAGATGGTAGGTTCAGTATAAACACCATGAAAGCATGGATCCAATCCACCTTGTATCAACGTTCAGTCTGGTGGTGGTGGTATAATGGTGTGGGAGATTTTTTCTTGGCACACTTTGGGCCACATTTGAGTATCGTTTCAATGCAACAGCCTACCTGAGTATTGTTGCTGACAATGTTCATCTCTTTATGACCCCAGTGTACCCATCTTCACCGGCTACTTTCAGCAGGATAACACTCCATGTCACAAAAGTCACATCATCTCAAACCAGTTTCTTGAACATGACAATGAGTTCACTGTACTCAAATGGCATCCTCAGTGACCAGATCTTAATCCAATTGAGCACCTTTGGGATGTGGTGGAACAGGAGATTCACATCATGAATGTGCAACTGACAATTCAGCAGCAACTGCGGCTTGCAACAATGTCAATTTGGACCAAAATCTCTGAGGAATGTTTCCAGCACCTTGTTGAATCTATGACACAAAGAATTAAGGCAATTCTGAGGGCAAAATGGCATCCAACCAGGTACTAGCAAATGTACCTAATGAAGTGGCCAGTGAGTGTGTAACAACATTAGATTGGCAGATGTGACACTGTTTATAGATGATAGGTCTAAAAATGTATCTGCTTTAAATTTTGGATAACAATTTGAATGAGCTAATTACTGCAAAAAACAATGCGTTGTCAGTGTTCTCAGTCAAACATTACACTAAAGAAAAGGGTTAGAAAGAACATACTGGTAACCAACCATTGGCAACTTTAGGACAAAACTTACCTTTAGTTATTTCAACATGCGTTGATTTGCTTAATTATCCCAGTGTTCAGTTATCTACAATCCAATAGCTGGTTTAGGATAACCCATTGGTCTTATTTATTCTTTAAACATTTTTACCTTATTCACATATTTGTATTTGTTAATTTCATGATTTATGACGGGTTTGTGTTCTAGTGCTAATAGTAATAATATAAAATCCATTCTTACATTAACAATAGGTCAAATAATCAAAACAATTTCAAATTACAGTGCTTTGGAAAAAAATATTAATTGAAAGAAAAAAGCAAGCAAGGAAATGCCCAAATTAAAATAAAATAATGATATATAGCGTTTGATTTAATAAATAATGGCATTTCAATTCTGACACTTCGGAATCTAAAAAGCCAGTGATTAGATTAGGCTAAAAGTAATATGGCTGACCAGTGTCAAATAAATCCAAGGGAAACACAGATATATACCCACATGCATGTGTAAGACCAGTAACCAGCATTTCAGAGCATTACAACATGAAATCCTGTGAAATAAGTGTATTCAGTAGGCCAGTGGTTCTCAAAGTCTTCAAACCAAATACCACCTTTGATCAAGCTAACTTATCAAAATACAACCAAAACCCACCATCTCAGAGACACTACAGAAAACATAGATAACAATTGTATCACCCTATTTTGAGAACGTTAGGGTTAATTTAGGAATTTGCATTGCAAACACAACCCATTGTACACAATAAATGATCAATTAGTGTATTAAACTGTTTATGATATCATAGTAGCAGTATGAGCACCCAAAAAGCCTATTCTTGCCCCGCATTGCCACTGTAAATACATGGGCTAGGCACAATGTGTTTCATTAATGTTACAATACAATATATCAAACATTGTATTTTTTTTGTGAAATGTTGTACCACCACTGGGTGCTCCAAGTACCACCATTGGTACACGTATCAGAATTTGAGAACCACTGCAGTAGGCTATATGGATTGGAGTGACTTCCTCATACACAATATGTTGAAGAAAGACACGATCAGGCAGACTCTCATGGGCAATATAATATCATAACTGAGAGATTTAAATTTAAAGCTACAGTCCTCGATTTTTGTAATTACAAAAATAATTTTTACGCCCCCAATTTTAGTCCAAATGTGTAGTATATTGTTTATATTATATGTGTAGTATATAGTTTATATTATATGCACAATCTAAGTAGAATCATCGTCATACTAAAGTTAGCTTGAGACCCGACATGTTTCTCACACCATTGCAGGCATTCCCTTACCAAGTCCCAGGCCGAGAATCCCCAATAAATATGTGACATTTGGTTTGCTAAAGTAGAGGAAGCACCGTTCACACAGCTGTCAATCAAACCAGAGCTATATTTCGACATCTAATGAATTTGCAAGGTGGGCCCAACCAACTCTACACACAGGTACAAAAATACAGAGCTACAGTAGACACTTCCGAGAAATAAGTCCCAAGCAGGTACCCATTTTCGCTCGACAGCGCCTATATTTACACATTTTTTATTATATATTTTACAAAGAGGCCTAAATAGGCATAAGTATTGCGTAAAATTGCGAAAGGCGTCATTAAGATGAAAAGACATGGATGGAAATGGGGGAGGGTCATGCTTTTTTGATTTAAGTCTTGGGGAGGTTTTAGTAGATTTTTATTTTCTCCTGGGGAGGGTCATGTCATTTTATATGATTTTTCAGTATTTCTCAGTCATTTGGAATTAGTTATTGACTTGCTGAAGACAGCATATTTCTCTATTATTTAATCAACCAAATTGTTAAGTCAAAATCTAAATACAAGTTTGGATATTAACATTTTACATTTTTGTAATTTAGCAGACACTCTTATCCAGAGAGACTTACAGTGAGTGCATACATTTAAGAGAAACTAGGTGAAACAACCAAAACTCAGTAGTAAGAGCAATCAATATGTGAAACATGGTTTGGAGCCAGGACTGGGAAGAATTTTGATAGTGTTGATCAAGAGTTGAATTCCCGAAGGTGTGGGATGCCCAGGAGGCCTGAGCTGGCATAATGAAGAGCCTGTGTAGGGATGTAGGGTTTGAGCATTACCTGAAGTTAGGGAAGAGAAGCTCCTCTTGTTGCTCCATAGGCAAGCACCATGGCCTTGTAGCAGATACGAGCTTCAACCGGGAGCCAGTGGAGTGTGGTGACATGGGAGAACTTGGGACGTTTGAACACTAATCAGGCCGTTCCCTTCTGAATGAATTTTAGCGGTTTGGTGGCACAAGCCACAAGCGGTTTGGTGGCACAACCTACTAAGAGTGAGTTGCAGTAATCCAGACGTGAGATGATGAGTGCCTGGATGACTAACTGTGCTGCTTCCTGGGTGAGGTAAGGTTGTGCTCTGCAAATTTTGTAGAGCATGAACCTGCAGGAATGAGTCACAACCTTGATGTTAGCAGAGAATGACAAGGTATCTTTCAGGGTCACGCCTATGTTCTATGCACTCTGGGCAACATTGTACGGTTATCAACTGTGATGGACATGGCCTTAATATGAAAGTAGGACAGATCAGTCTTGTCAGGGTTGAGCTTGAGGTGGTGTGCTGACATCAGAGATGGTCATAAATACAGTAATCAGGGGTGTGATTCTTCCGGGGAAATCCGGCTTTTCCGACCTGAAAATGAGGCTCTCATGTGATGTCACGGCTCTAAATGACCGCTCACTGCTGTCAACGTTTTTTTGTGCCTCTGATTCATGTCACTCCGCAAGTAGTCCTTTCATTTGTCACGATGGAACTTAAGCAGAGCTCCACCAAAGAGCCTGCAATCTTTGCGGTAGGTTACGTGTTCAATATCTTAGCTGAAGCCGACAACGGCACAAAATAAATGTAAAGAGACATAGTGGAGTTCCAATTTCGTTTTGAGAGTATAATAAATTATGTAGTAATGTACGTGACACCAAGACAAGGGCGCTATGGTAAAACACTCTCAAACATAACCAGTCAGAGACTTTTGTATCCTGCTAAAATAGCCTATAGTTTTGACCTATGTTTTGCGCGATGCGGAGAACGCGGACGGAACCGCAGAATCCAGACATTAATGCAGAATTCAGACATTTACGTGGAATTCAGCAATATATAGGCTATATATTTTTTCTATAATCCAAATATAGTCCCGTAATATTAACAACTCATTGAGTTTCTCATAATCAAAAAGGCAGCAAATATGGAAGTTAATTTGCACTCTATAGGCTATGCAGTGTGTTTCTATACCGCTCCATCATATCGTTCAAACGTTGTAATGCGCTTGATAGCTAAACAACGGTATTTACTCTATTCCAAATTTTCCAATCAGGCAACGCTTGTTTTTCTCTGTTCAATCACGTATCCAAATGCATATAACTAGGTGTAGGCTACTATGTTTATTCACCTGAAGTAATTCTCTGACGGTCTTGCAATCAGGCAGCTCTTTCACTCCGGGAGAGCAGGGTCAAACTAGCGGGACTGCTTCTGAATGTTAAATGGCTTTGTCCACACGATTAATACAACTTTGTAAAATAACGTTTATAAATATGTTTGTCATTGTTCCACTTTTCTTTGATTTCTGAGAATCTTTGTCTACTCTTTTAGTTTTTATTTGGATAGATTCTTCTGTAAGAAGAAATAATATGTTATTAACATGACAAATACCTATGCACATTTCGTGAAATAGCCTGCTTCGGCCTGTCTAGATATAATTACATTGATCATATGGAAAGTAAATGTAGCCTAATTGGCAATGCAAGTGCAAACTGTACAGCAGTATTCTATATATTTTAGGTTCGGGCTTCTGAATTCAACTTTTGTCCAAATAGTTGTTTAGTTGCTGGTGGGTGAAAAAGTAGTTGAGCAAACCATTTTTTCCTGGGTAGTGTGTTTCCCAACCATAAGTACTAGGACCGCTGGTGGTACAGTAACCAAAAACATTGGGGAACCACTGCCCCAGGGGGATTATATGGAGGTTTGAGATTAAAAAGGAGAATCACAGAAATAAGATGGGAATCAGGGAATTTGGAAGAAATTAAATGGAAGTCAGGGAATTTGAAAAAGAAATAAATTGGAATTGGCCAAAATATAAAACTGATTTCACAGGGCCCTACAATATGCAAAGTGTGTGGGGGGGGGGTTGTCGCTGCGTCATGGTAGGTGCGCCATATATTTTCCGGCATTTTTGTCCTTTGCCAATCACACCCCTGAGTAATAGATTACTTTTCTGGCTTGGGCTAAGTTCACAACCTTTGGGAAGTTCCTCAGTACGACTATAATGACCAGGTAAAAGAAGTTCATAACTTACCAGTGAGCTATGAAAAATGAAAACCTTCAATTGGAACAATGGGAAACATTCTAAAATTACAGAACTTCATTTACTTGGTCATTAGTGTCTTACTGAGGAACTTCCCAAAAGTTGTGAACTTTTTTTGTGAGCCCAACCCAGAAAAGTAATCTATTACTGTATTTATGCCCATCTCTGGCTGACATCCATGCAGAAATGTCAGCCAGGCATGCAGAGATGCAGGCTTTCACTTGGGTGTCAAAAGGGGGCAAGGAGAAAAATATTTGAGTGTTGCCTGCATAGCAGTGATAGGAGAGTCCATGTGAGGTTATAACAGAGCCTTAAGCGACACCAGGGAAGAATGTCCATGCAGCAGACAGTGATTCTTTCCATGTCGCTTGGTAGGAGAGGCCTGCCAGGTAGGCTGCAAGCCTAGAGTGGGTAATTCTGGACATACTGAGATTCGAAAGTGTGGAAAGTAGGATGTGATGGTTCACAGCATCGAAAACTGCAGATGGATCCAGATAAATGAGAACAGAGGAGAAAAATGTAGCCTTGTAAAGACATTCTGTTACATGGAGTAGAGTAGTCTCAGTCGAGTCTTGAAGCCTAAATTGTTGGGGTCGAGGAGATAATTCCGAGAGAGATAACTGGAGAGTTGTTTGGAGGTTGCACGCTCAATCTTCTTGTAGAGAAAAGATGGGAGAGATAGCAGCCTGAAGTGTTTGACATCGGAGTGGTCAAGTTGGGAGCAAATCTATCTTGAAGTGGGTAGGGATATATCCAGTGATCAGGGATGAAATTATGAGAGAGGTGATAAATGGGAGGAGGTCTCCAGAGATGGTCTGTAGGGGGAGGAGGGAATAGGGTCAAGAGGGCATGTTGTTGGGCAGCTGGACCTCACTAGCTGTAGGATGTCATCTGGTGAAGTGGGGAGAAATCCGTAAGCGAATAGCCAACTTTGGTGAGGAAGCAACCAGGGTTACATGAAGGAGTTACAGATGTCATCAACCTTCTTCTCAAAATGTTTGACAAAGTCATTAGCAGATAGGGAATATGGCAGGGGAAGAGGTGGAGGGTTAAGGAGAGAAGAGAAGGTGGGAAATAATTTCCTGTGGGTGGAGGATGAAACTTGGAATTTTGAATGATAGAAAGTGAAATTCTCCATTTGGAGGAGATGAGTAGCCCTGTTCCACCACCATGGTGAATTTGTTTTTAACTTGTGGGTAGGTCAACACTCTTGTCTGCTAGTAGGCCTATATCTATTGTCTGATATAACAGTGTGCTGTACCTATTTATTTGCATAGATATACCATTAAACAAATGCTATTTATGTAGTTTCATACAGTATGCAGTTTATAGTATATAGTTTAATCAAAATGATTAAATCCCCATTGCAAATCAGGTTAATTGTCCAAATTTAGACTGTCCGCTGTTTGCAATGAACAAATCAAATAAGCAATTGAAATAGATCAACACAAAGAATGATTCAAGTGGTTACCCGAAATTCAACTGCAAATGCAACTGATAATGACCTATCCTGTCTATAAATTATGATGATTATGATTATTTCTCATATTTTATTATTCTACTGGAAATGTTTTCATTAATTGGGAAGGGATTTGTAACACTGTATTGGTAACACTGTAATAGGAATACATGTTATTACTGACAAAAGTGACAATAAAAAATAATTCTGATTATTCTGGTGTTGGAGGGCCAGTAGGGGGTACTTCTCCCTCTGGTCTAAAGAGCATTCCCAATGCCCCAGGGCAGTGAATGGGACATCTGCCCTGTGTGGTGTCGTATTTTGGATGGGACATTAAATGAGTTTCCTGACGCTCTGTGGTCACTAACGATCCCATGGCACCTTTTGTAAAACTAGGGCTGTTAAGCCCATTGTCCTGAACAAATTTTAAATCATGAGAACCTAAGCATCCCCAGCTTTCAGTTGGCTCAAAGACATCTGTACAGGTATCCAAACAAAGCATTCTCATGGCGAAACATGGGTAACTGTACGTAATGGACATTTTGCTGCATTAAGTAGACAGACTGACAATATGGCCATTCAAATGTAAGCTTTCGTACGTATTGAATCGCCGTTTTCTTGGAACATTTCTGAGAATAGACCTATTGGTTAAAACTTTAAGTACGTGGGAAACATTTAGTTCAGGGATAACATGCTAGGTTAGTGAGGTTAAGGTTAAGGTAAAGTGAGGTAAGGTTAAGGTAAAATAACTTTTTAAGTTTCATAATCCTACAAAGCTGTACATTTCCATTTTGCCACAGTACTGCATTATTTGAAGAAAATCTATGGCTCTCAGCTTGAAGGCATGAGGGTAGTGGTGTATGTAGCTGCCTCACAGCACGACTAAGTCACGGTGACCAGGGTTCGAATGTGTAAGATCCTCCAACTGAAGGCTTCCATGCTGAATAAACAGTGTGATAAGAATCAGATGCTTGGCGACAAGTGCTTGGAGGAAGCATGTGATTGATCTTCAAACATCCGGAACCTGCAAGTTGTTGCCATGGTGATGAGGCATAAAAGGGGAAATGGATATTACAAATTGGGAAGTATTGGAAATGGCAAACAGGGGGAAGTTTCAAAAAAGTAATGCATATGGAGTTGGTATGAAAAGTTTTGGACCTCTCATCTACAGAGCTTCAACTGTGCTTGGTGGGTGCATTTTTGTCTATAGCCAGAAAAAAGCTTGGGGAAGCATTCTTTGCAGTGAGGCAATGCATACACCCTTCTCATATACACTTAAAATGCCTTATTGCTCTTATAGACTGGATATGAATGCATCTGCAGTAGTAAAAAGTAATATAATGTACAGTTAGGTGTGGAAATATTTGGACACTTGACAACACTTTCATAATTTTGGCTCTGTACGCCACCACAATGAATTGAAATGAAACAACCAAGATGCAGTTAAAATGCAGACTTTCAGCTTTAATTCAAGGGGTTGAACTAAAATATTGTATGAAACATTTAGGAATTGCAACCGTTTTCATACACAGTCCCCTTATTTCAGGGGCTCAAATGTACTTGGACAAATTAACACAATCACATATAAAAATTTTACTATTTAATTCTTTGACGAGAGTCCTTTGCAGCTAATGATTGCTTGATGTGTAGAATGCATGGACCTCACCGATTGCTGGGTTTCCTCATTTGTAATTCTTTGCCAGTGTCACAGTGTGTGCCGTGCCCCCAGCCTTGCATGACCCCTCCCTCCAGAGGCTGACCCAGATGACCCCACCAAACGCAGAGAAGGGAGGAAGGGAAGGCAGGCCGAACCCGCTAAGTAAGGGATCCTCCTGCAGCAGCCCCCACCAAGAGGACAACCCCGCTGACCATGCTGGGTGCAGTTGAGATAAGGACGGGGGGCTAGAGGCACAAGGGAGGTGTGATTGGCAGCGGCCAAGGGGGTAAGAGGCTGAGGGGGCGTAGCAGCCAGTACCAGCTGCAAGGGCGCTGCAAGCTCAGAGGGTGAACTCCACTGCTGGTGGCTGAGTCCTGGTGGTCTGTGCTGCTGTGGGTGGAGCCCTGGTGGTCTCCGCTGCTGAGGGTGGAGCCCTGGTGGTCTGTGCTGCTGGTGGCTGAGTCC
>JACXGM010009408.1:10381-27720 GCA_016801145.1 Umbra pygmaea
CTGGTGGTCTGTGCTGCTGGTGGCTGAGTCCTGGTGGTCTGTGCTGCTGTGGGTGGAGCCCTGGTGGTCTCCACTGCTGTGGGTGGAGCCCTGGTGATCTGTGCTGCTGGTGGCTGAGTCCTGGTGGTCTGTGCTGCTGTGGGTGGAGCCCTGGTGGTCTCCGCTGCTGTGGGTGGAGCCCTGGTGGTCTGTGCTGCTGGTGGCTGAGTCCTGGTGGTTTGTGCTGCTGTGGGTGGAGCCCTGGTGGTCTCCGCTGCTGTGGGTGGAGCCCTGGTGGTCTCCGCTGCTGTGGGTGGAGCCCTGGTGGTCTGTGCTGCTGGTGGCTGAGTCCTGGTGGTCTGTGCTGCTGTGGGTGGAGCCCTGGTGGTCTGCGCCCCTTCCTTGGGTGCATTGGGCAGAGCCCCTGGGTGAGGCACAGCTAGCTTTACCAGCAGCATGGGCTCTGCAGCAGGCAGGGCCTACAAGGTGGTGGAGTGGATAGTGGGCGTGCATCTAGCCAACTAGGGTTCATGCTCTGGGGATCACTGTCCATGTCCCCCTTACCCTCCTCTTCTAATTCATCCTGGTCCATCCCCCAGCAGATGAGATCCTTTTCTTCCTTGCTGTCCTCTGTCCAAGCAGGCTGTGAGCACCCGCTTTTGCCTCACCCAAAAATCTATGTTTGGGAATCCAAGGTGACTGTCCCTGGTTTCCCTTTCTGTCATGTGGAGGGGGTTGCTAGCCCATGCCTGCGCTGCAGAACGAGTTTCCCTCCTGTGCCAGTAGCTCCAATCTCCAGCCCTGTCGGGCCATCCCATCACCTGGTAGGGGTATCCAAAAAGGCTGTAATTCATTGCATCAACTTTACTGCTTTAACTTTTAACTGCTGAATGGTTTATAATCACAGTAAGGACTCTTGGGGGTTTGTGGTATATTGCCAATATACCAAGTCTTATGCCTAAGAACAGGTGATATATTGACCACATACACACCCCCATGCTGTATTGCTTAATTAGAATCAATTTAGTCTTAGTATTGTTGAATCTAAGCCATTATTAGGACAATTTCTAAATAAAAGTCCTCATTTAGAAGGCTACCTAGCATACAGTAGAGTTACACTGAATTAATCGCAGGTTGGACTTCTAGTTATTGAAATATGTTCTCAGGGCAACATTGCATCTTATTGGTTCTCTCAGCCGTCCAATTAGCGACAGCAGGAGGCAGGTCTTTGATTATTAGAATTTTTTTCTTGGGACTCATGAGCATAATTTTCTCTGTTTCTAATCATATCTAACCATACACCTAACCTTAACCCTAACGTTAACCACACCTTAACCATAACGTTAACCACACTGGAGTGTTAAAATGTAGTACTGTGCTATATATATATATATATATATATATATATATGTAGTTATCAATCAAAAATAAACTTAATATGAGGTCCGCCCTCTGTTTTGAATCAACCAATCAAATAATTTATGCCTCCAAGGCAGATCTGCCCTAAGAGCACTTTTCAACAGGGGTTAAATTGGGATTTGTTATGTGGGGGGGAGCTCTCCCTAGGGGGGTCCGGGGTGTTTTTGAAAAACACATTTTTGAAAAATATACCATTAAATGGCATTTTATGGAGAGTTTTGTGAAAAGAAATTGAGAAATGGAGTCTTAAATGATATGTGCAAAACTGCAAGGTTAAGAGCCTATATTTTGCATCAATGGTAGTAGCTGTAGTATCAACATCTATTAGGGCATTTAGCATTTACAGTACATTACTGTTAATCAGTCATCACTTGATTACACATTTTATTACCTTGTTATGATATAAGAAGTGACCCATACAATGTGTCAAGCATAATCTCCCACATGAAGAGGCAGTGCAGCATATGACAGTAGCTACAGCTGAGAAGATTTGAATCTGTGGTGACCAGGTTCAACTCACACAATCTTCCTTCTCCCATTCTCTCTACTACTGCAACACACACACAGACACACACACACAGTCACACACACACAAAGGCAAACAAACACACACATAGTCTAACCAGGACAACTAATACTCTAGTTTTGTTTACTGGCTCCAGTGGTTGCCTCATTACACCCTGTCTATTATTAATTTATAAAATGATGATAACACTGGTTAGTTGTAAAATCAACATTTTGATTTATTTGTGTTTTACGTTTATAATTTGGATTTCACATTTCATAGAAATTCTTCCCATAATGGCTGGTATGAAAACACCTCAGTATTAGTCTGCCTTTTCTTACAGGCCAGGTGCTCTGAAGATCTCCTCCTTGCTACATTTAACAAAGATTGAAATGTATTCCTTATGGTCAATGGTTATTTATGCTCGCCTTTACCTGGTCATAGATTTTAATTAAAAACTTCCCAAAATGGATGAACCAAGCCTTGTACTTTAACTTTGGACTATTTACAATGCTGAACATTTCGCACAATGTGTTAGAGCAATTTTAACAAATTAAATGTGCTGTCCCTTATTTTTTCCCATAGTTTTAAGAGTATGGTGATTTGTTTATGTCTCATTGGGGAAAAATGCCTTGCGCCATTGCTGAGCAGGTGCCTCTCTCCCCTCCCAACACCTCAATTCTGCCTTGAACGCACGTCTATTTCACTTCAAACATTCGCTTTATTCACGCGTCCTATTCGCTTTGGACAAGCGAGTGGATTCAAATTGTTCAAGCGTCCAACTAGACGCGATAGAAGCGAATTTCACGCTCAATTAGCGTTCAGTCTGAATGTAGCATAAAACCTTGATGCCATTTAAAAAATCTTTCATTTATTCTCAAAAATATCATGTTTTCAAAAGCATCGCTTTCATCAAATTTTATGTGAATATTTCCAGTAGGCAACTGACTGCAAGCAGGCACATCTGAGCGGGCTTATGTGCCGGAGCTGAGCCCCGGAGAGCTCCGGCACAATTTAATCACTGCTTTTCAATATCTAAAGGTCCTATGAGTGAATTTATCAGATCACATTGGCCTAATGATTAGTTTGTGTTCTACCAGAACCAAAGAGCTTACAATAATGATGCCATACAGACGTTTCACAGGTAAAATGTTAGAAATGCTTTAAATTGATAGTGGCCTGTTTTAATTGCTCAGTGTATGTTTGACGGTCAAAATAGAAAACAAAATGTATTTACACAATAGTTTATGCCTGGGTCTATTTAATAGCCCCCAACTAGGAAAACTTTAAAGGTACAATATTTCATTTTCCAAAACAATAACAAAAGACGTACTTAAAAAAGCAAACATCACTATACCTATATTATATACATTTCTTAGTTGTGTACGTACATTATCCTAAATGTTTCCACCAACTTTCAAACCCAGAGAAATTTGTAGTATAATTCCAAGACACGGGACGTTTCATTTTGTCTTCCGTCAATGGCGTCATATAACCTTTGACTGCTCTAGTTGCTCTAAGTTCCAGGGAACCGTCAAACATAACGTAAATAAAGTTATAATATTTTTAACAATGCATTACTTTGTCAGTGAACATTTGTTCTGCAGGAGATGCTAGATTGATAGGTTGTCTTTGACGACGATAACAAAACCCATGATCCCACGCTATATCCTGACGTCATCCAAGTACATCTTTTGCTATTGTTTTGATTGAGAGACCCCTAGCCGCCAAAAACTACATATTGTACGTTTAAGTGTAACTCTCGCCAAAATGCAACCTACAGTTTTTTTTTTTATGTACCCGAGGCAAAGTTTTGTTTAAAAGCATAATTTGGATGCAAACTCCACTTTGAAGATTTTCACTATTTTTTGTTTTGGTCAAATCGCCTTTTGAACAGGAGTGATAGGGGCACTAATATGATAGCATCAAAATCGTTATTTTTAAAACACAAGGAATGAAGGCTCGACACAACATGAAACTTTGCTCGAAGTATCACCAGACATTAATATGAGCCCTTCCTCCTAAATTAGGGTTCACTGGCCTCCACTGGTATATATACACTCTAAGAACAAATACAGTATGTATTGTGATATTATGAAATGTAGAAGTAAAATAACTTCAAAAAGGTCCAAGGCACTCTCTCCCGTAATGTACAAAAATAATTTTATTCAGGCAGCATATAGTTTGGGAAGGCCTTTGAGCTGAAACGCGTAGGTTTTTTTAAACTATATGCTGCCTGAATAAAATTATTTTTGTACATTACGGGAGAGAGTGCCTTAGACCTTTTTGAAGTTATTTTACTTTTCATTATATCCTGATCATCATCCTGCTGTCCTACGAGCACCTCGCTCAATCCCGTTTTCACTCTACGCCAAGAAGCGCCCCTTTCTTCTCTTGTTGACAGTTTGTATTGTGTTTGGCAAAATGTCAATACTCCCAGGGTAGACTCAGTTTTGATGACATGATTTTGATTTGTACTGGAAGAAAGGGGGTGTATTCATAAAGTCAGGAATGACCCATAGGCATATACTATTCATTTGTTCCTTGCACCTCGTTCAGATCGGGTTACCCATGAGTCAGAACAGAAGACAATAAGACCTTGGGCGATAATAGAAACTAATTTTTCATCTAGTGTCCCGTGACCGCTTTGTGTCCTCGGTTTTTCAAAATGGATTATTTATGATAAAGGGGTAGGCCGTCTTGTAATATTGTATTTATTTTGCATTCATATTAATTTTTTTTGTGCATACTGGCAACTTAACAAATTTAGTTTGGTAGACCTGTATAGTAAACCTATGGATATCAGAGTTAGGCTTACAATGCTCAACAGTCAACTTAAATTATAGCCTGAACTCAGAAACAGAGGTTACAAAATCTTTCTTTTGCTTTCCCCATATGGCAAAACTTTTTGTAGTTCTTATAAGAATTATATTACATTCCAAGTAAAACACTTTTGGAATACATGTAGACATCTCCATGGAAAGGATTTTATATTAAATCAAAAATTTGTTTCATTGTCTGCATCCAGTTGATAAGTCCCTACTCACTTCCAAAGATATGATTGTTTAATTTTTTACAATTAGTATGCTACCACTTTATTTTTTATTTAACCGGGGGGCAGGGGCGCTGCCAGGAATTTTGGGCCCCATGACAAAAAATCTAATTGGGCCCCCTCTGCACAGCTTTTGTAGTTTTAATACATTTTTTGGGCCCCTGTCAGTCATGGGCCCTTGGAATTGGCCTAACCTTCCCCCCCTATACGGCGCCCCTGCCGGGGGGACACATTGAAACCTAGGTCTCATTCACAAGTTTGCCCTGAGAACACAATTAAATAAATGGCCCACATACAAATAAAAAAATGCACAATAGATAGACATACACAGTTAATTAAAACCAACACATTCTTCAGAATAGTTCGCTAAGCATGAAAAAGTAGATCTACCAATCTCAGTGTTTACCAAGAAAGTAGCTAATGTTAACCAAACCTGTGACCTTGCATTAAATTCTAGGCTTTACCAGGCAGGACAAGTCAATTGGGTGCTTATGGAGAAGAGCTTTAAAAACAGAAGAGTGCAGTTATCTACGGGTCTTTAATGAGGTCCATCCAACTATCTGGAAAAGTGTGGTGATACAGTATGTATTAAAACGATCAGATATAATAAAAGGAAGAGCACTATGACAAAAAGTCATGGGATCTCAGACATGTAACTGTTGCACTTTGATATATAGTGTCTCCATAATCAAGAACAGGTAAAAATGTTGATTGAACTATTATCTTCTACTAGCAAAGAAGAAGCAAGATTTATTAATATCAAAGAACCCCACCTTACATTTAAGCTTCTTAACAAGCTCTGTTTAATATTTCTTAAAGGAAAGATCACTATCTATACAAATAACTAGGTATTTGTAGGCACCATTCAATGAGTAGAGACGCAACCCAGTAGAAGTTGAATAGGACTTGAAAATCATGTATTTCATTTTCCCAGCATTTAGAACCAACACTGGATTTGTAAGGGCAACCTGAACAGTAAAACAATATAACTGCAACCGTGACACTGCTAGGCCAATAATTGGAGCAGTAGCATAGATAATAGTGTCATCAGCAAACAGATGAAGAGCACATTCTTTAACAGATTGGCCAATTTAACTTATGTAAAAAGTAAAAAGAACATGTCCTAGAATTGATCCATGTTGAAAACCTTCATGTACCTCAAGAAAACCAAACTATACAGAAACGATGGCCTGAATACAGTCTTTATAATTGTCACAAAACCAAGCACATGCCTCAGAGCTGAGGCCTATTTGGGACATATTTCTTAATAAAATAGCACCATCAACAGTGTCAAAGGCCTTGGAAAGGGCAATAAACAGGGCAGCAACATTCCTCTTAGCATCCAAAACATTGACAACATAATTTACAACCAGTGTTGTCTGAAGGAGAACCCCTGACCAACATTATCAGTATTATTCAGTCTCCTCCGCTAGAATCCATATTAAACTGGGGTTGGTTGCAAAACTTTATCAAATATATAGCCTGCAGAAATAACATGTTGGTTGAATGCATTAATTATATCAGGCTTGTCAGTAATGATGCCAGAAGCTTGCTTCATTTTATTGGGAAGAGTCGATGAATTACAACCTTTAAGTGATGATTTTCTGCGCAATCAGACAAGGTTTTAACAAAGTAATCAGATTTTGTCTTCCTAATTAGTTTCACACTCTGATTTCTTGAAGACTTAAATGACTGCCAATCTAAGTCAAAGTTAGTGAATCTGGCTTTGGCCCTTGCCTGATTTATTTAATGAAGCGGATCAGATAAATCAGAACCTAACAAAGGATCAGATCTATTTCTCACCCTAATCCTCCTAAAGGGAGAATACCTATCTGCTAATGCGGTTAAAACACAGGTAAAGTGCTACAGTATTTCAGCATCTTTTATGTCAGCAATGCCATCAAAATCATAACTAAGAAGGAAATCAATAATGTTGACTTTCTCAGCTCTTTACTGTTTAGGCTTATTAATTAGCTGTGATAATGTAAAGCGGTTTTTTAGGAGGTAAATCAGCTTCTTGAGAGTCCCAGTCTAAATTAAAATCTTATAGAATAACTACTTAAGAAATCAGTCAGCTGGCCCAGGATACTTGTCTCAGCAGAGTGAGGGTGATGCACACCTATCAAAGTAATAGCATCTTAACATTTAGGGATTGAGCAAGACTTGAACAAAGAGACTGTGAGATTATCTCGGGGCAAAGAGCAAGACTTACTCCCCTACTAACCCTATCAGATCTGAAAACATTATAACCATATTAAGGGCAATATCTGCATCAGATATTGTCTGTGGAAACCATTTGAGTAATTTGATCTCATTGTCATGCTCAAGAAACTAGTTTGAGGTGATGTGAGCTTTGTAACATGGTGCGTCATCCTGGTAGAATTAGCCATTAGAAGATGGGTACACTGTGGTCATAAAGGGACATGGTAAGCAACTACAGTATACTCAGGTAGGCTGTGGCATTCAAACAATGGTCAATTGGTATTAATTGCCCCAAGTGTGCCAAGAAAATATCCCCCAGACCATTACACCAACACCACCAGCCTGAAAAGTTGAGACAAGGCAGGATAGATCCATGCTTCTGTGTTGTTTATGCCAAATTCAGACCATACCATCTGAATGTCACAGCAGAAATCGAGACTCATCAAATGTGGTGGATCCATGCAAATTGTAGCCTCAGTTTTTTATTCTTAGTGAACAGGATTGGCACCCGGGTTGGTCTTCTGCTGCTGTAGCCCGTCTGCTTTAAGGTTCGACCTGTTATGCATTCAGAGATGCTCTTCTGCAGACCTTGGTTGTAAGGAGTAGTTATTTGAGTTACTGTTGCCTTTCTATAAGCTTGAACACTTCTGGCCATTATCCTATGACCTCTGACATCATCAAAATGGCATTTTTACCCAGAGAACTGCCACTCACTGGATATTTTGTGTGGATATTTTCTCCCAATGACAATGTTCTTATTTGGAATTTGGTAAATGTTGTCAGTAGTTTATGGAATAAAATAAAAATGTTCATTTTACCCATTTACCCACAAGCAATTCATGTCTATTTAATGAAATCCTGTGATACTGAGCTGGCTGTGTCAGCTAGAAGCCATCGAGAACATCTGATGAAGAAAGCAAAAGCCTATAACATTTGGAAGTTGGATAAGAAAAAGACAGCCTATATAAAAATAATGCACACTTGGTCAACTGCCATGGGGCGAGGATCGTTTGAAGGGATTGATTTACAGCATTTTAGAACCCAATAAAAGTCAGACCACTTTCAGACAGGGGCTATCGACATCGACATGCGGGTGCATGTGCGATTCTAATAAATAAGCCATGCTAACTTTAATGTGTCATTTTTATTTTTCATCCAATAAAAATGACAGGAATGATGACTATTATTTAGGAAGTGTATTGCATTTAACCCGTAGGTTCAGCTCTCAGTCTATCTGGTGTGCGAGGGACTCCTTTAACCAGCGAGTCCATTATCACTGAAAGGGTTATTATACAACCATAATTACAGTCAATTGCAAATCCACCTAAACCAACTGTAACACGAATTATTCCGAGACGATTTTCACAAAACGTGAGACATTGCAATAACATTATGCATGTCTTGCTTCTTGTTTTAACAATCTTACATTATGCTAAAATGTTGCACGATATTGGCTAGTATCCATTGTCGTGAGTTGCCTATAGGTCTAAATCATATAGCATACAACCTATAGTAGTAAAAGACAAATCTTTACATTTAGTATTTTTATGTGTTTTGTTTATTTTTCATCATCCCAACTAAAATGTATCCTATATGTCTCTCTGCCATGTTCCCTCACTGACCGTCGCCTCTCGTGGCCCAATTCGGTCATTTATACTGGTATTGATCGAAGGGACGGGTCTGTGCCTAGCGGAAACACTCCCACACCTAGGCCTCAAATAGTAGCCTACACAAAGATTCGAATAAATATTTTGTTCCTTATCCGGGAACTATTTCAACAGCTGCCATTGGACTGCTGTGTCACGTGGTTAAAGTAACTTTACAGGGTCGCTTGCTAGTAGGAGGGCTTTATGGACCAGAAAAACGACAAAGGTAGAAAAATTATTTTTCACTTCATAAATTAATGATCATGAGCTCGTATTTGATGGACTCTAACTACATCGATCCGAAATTTCCTCCTTGCGAGGAATATTCACAAAATAGCTATATCTCAGAACACAGTCCTGAATATTACAGCCGTACAAGAGACACTGGCTACCAGCATCACCAGCAGGAGTTGTATCCTCCGCGAGTGACCTACCAGGAGCGCGCGTATAACTGTGTAAGCATCCCCGAGCCCGGCCATGGGCTCACACACTCGGGAAATCTACTCGCACGGAAGGCACAGACAGCTCCACGTGAGTCCTTGCCACAGTTGCCCACTTCCCCTACGACCCCGCCGCCTGCCTGCATCCAAGTCGCTCTGGAGCATCCCACCACCGCTGCATCATCTAAGCCGCCAGTAGTGTACCCCTGGATGAAGAAAATCCACGTCAGTACCGGTAGGCAATGTGTTGTTATTCTCTTCACTCGCTATATCTTCCCTCCCACTCCCGCACTCTTTCACCCTTATTTTACGTAGATAGCCAGCCTAACCGGCTGAGCAGCCCCTTTGAAATGGCACATTTGAGGCGGATTTACGAGTCAGCATTGGCAATTACACCAGCCATAAATTTTATAGTGGAGGCAATAGTCTGGACAGACGTATTGCCATGTGGCTTTTTCTGTATGTGTCAGGGGGAGTACAGAGCGAGAGAGAGTAAAAGGCTAGTTTTTTTTGTAATGTTGAATAAATAATTCAGCTACTCCCTCGTGGTGGAAAAGTGCTACCCTTTATAAAGACAACGAGTCGAGTCCAAGCCAGTGAAATATTTTATTGAAGATTAAATAATTGTGGTACACCATTCCTTTCACGATTTCTTTTCATATTTCAATTTACGACAAACCTCCTCCCTGTTCTCTCGTTTCCTTTCCTCTCCTCTCTCTTTTCTGTTTACCTTTCCCAAACTCTCAGCGAATCCCAGTTACAATGGAGCAGACGCAAAGCGGTCTAGGACTGCTTATACTCGACAGCAGGTATTAGAATTGGAGAAGGAGTTCCACTATAACCGCTACCTAACTCGGCGAAGACGCATCGAGATTGCCCACACCCTTGTTCTCTCCGAGCGCCAAATCAAAATTTGGTTTCAGAACCGAAGGATGAAGTGGAAGAAAGACCACAGGCTACCCAACACTAAAGTGAGATCGTCTTCCAACAATAGCGCAACCTCCGGGTCCACTACAACGTCCACAGCAAGCACTCACCCGCGTGCCCTGTGCTCCAACACGGTGCAAGCTTCCGAGGAACTCTCTAGAATGTCGGTTATCGAAAGAGAGGATTTATAAAAAATAATCTGGTAAAGGAGAAAAAAAGCTACGAAATTGTATTTAATATATATAGCCTATATAGTATTTGTTTTTATATATTTGTTCCTCGTAGTGTTCTTGTGTTTTAACAGTTTACTCGAATTATTCAAGTATGCATGTTATAGCATGGATTACTGCAGATACCAATTATTACGGTTATCAGGGTTTAATTATTTATTATAGTAATTGTTTCATTTTAGTAAGTCGGTTTTACGAAAAATAATGGATATAATCAAAGTACTTGCCTGTGGCAAAACACTTAAAGATACAATAGAACTACATTCAATAGATCTACATGCACAAAAATTGTATTTGTTTTGAGAAAAATAGTGGTTGTGTAATTTATTTTTTCATCTCAGGAGTGACACTAACAACAATCAATATTGTAGACTACCATTGAAAAATATTTATTTTACAGTACATCTAGGCTAAGTCAGTGAAATATTGTAAATAATTTCTCAGCACAACCACTTATAAAGTCAATCTTAGTAAAGGAGATTAGTGTGTTTTGTGATTACATCGTTGTGATTTATATTTATTTCATCATTGTAAAAACAAAATCGTTTAGTGTATTTGTGATAATAGTAGTGTTCAATAAAATCGTGCCGAGTAGTTTAGAATACGTTTGAGTTCTTTATTTACGTGTGTAACACACAAAAAATATATTTAAATATGTGGCTTACATCTTGTTTTAAAAGTTAATCTATGTATGAGCTAAGGAACGCAATGGTATGATTTTGACAAATAGGAATAATCTATTGACTGCTTCCCTAATAATTATTCTATTATTCTTTGAGTAACAAGGGCAAACTGTTTTCCGAGTCATCTCACATGAATAGCCACTTCAGAGTTCACCAAAAGGTTGAACATTGTGCACTCTTATGTTAAGGTTATTGGTCAAAAAGGTGTATATACTAGAACATGCGTTATTTCCACTGACCAAAGTCTACCCGTTAGTCGTCACTTTATCCCTCAACAACACGTGAATATGTTAAATTTGTTAATTTGTCTGTATCCATTTTTGATCCTTGTGAGCGGGGATATGGACGTCCATGCCCTATGTCCACAAGCTTATGCAACTGTTTTGCACATAGGGGCATAGGCCTACCACATAATATGCATATCATATGAAAGTGATTATTAGCCTGAACACATTTTTTATATTTTGTATGCTTTTTGAAGAAAACAGCATGTAGCAATATCCGTGTATGATCCTTACATTTTTAAAACACCTCTTAATAAAAAAAAGGGATTACACACCCTGTCGCCCCTTATTGAAACCACACTATCTGTATGTAGCCTATGTGTTAAGATATTTTAAAATGTATAGGACTACGTCTCAGACTGTTAGGCCTAGGCTAGCCGTGTTACTAGATACCGCTGTTTTATAGGCACTCGTGGAGATGGTGATGACTCAGAAAGGTCTGAAATCCTCAAGTAACCCTTTATATCCTAAGGAACTAATCTTCCCGTAGACCTGTCCAGAAACTTGTGATTTATGGTTCAATGTAGCCACCGGTTTCTGTAGGAAACCTGGTGTGGGTCCCTGTATTTAAATTTATATATTTGCATGGACAGTAGGCTATACAATCGTTTGTAGCTTTAAGGAGACTGAGAGGGGATGTCATAAACACATTTTTGTTATTTTAAATTGCTTAATGTAATTCAATTTTACATTTATTGTGTGCTAACATAACAGATTAAAATACCTATCTAAATGCCTTGCCTCCAATACACGCCTCCTATCTGAGGCTGCTAAACATTTTCATCCCATAGGTTCTGGTTTGTACTTTAGCACAGGGTTTCCTGAGATAATCTTTAGATAAATTCTTCAAGAAACGTTATTGACCATCAAGTTTATTCCCAGTTAAATTACATTTACAGTTGCCACGAATATTTAAATTCATCCGAAAATAAATATGAATAGAATCAATAGACATCAATAATCCTTAGATTTCTCTAAGGGGTGACATTCTCCCATGTAAAATTGTCCATTTTGAATGTGAAATGGCTAGTCATTTAGCGCGAGGTGCTGATATAGTATTTACATTTCTGAGTCCTTGAAATAGTTTTTCCCTTGCCTGCATGCATCGCGGGTTCCAGTCCCTCGATTGGTGTGAGACAGTACACTTTACATTGGTCTTAGTCTACATTTGTCCAGGGTATTCGACCAGAACTCTTCTCTCTTTCAACCAATGTGACAGACGCTTCATACATTTTTAATTTGCTGGTTTATATACTAGAATAGTGTATGTCACACTAGATCCACTAGTTCTGGCCGTTTTCCGCACACGTGATGAAAAATGTGCCTACCACAATCACTGTCTACCAATTATCTCCTTACTATACCACTTTTCTATGCCAAAATGGGCCATGGTATTTGACCTTTTTTAGGCGGATTGTAGAGACGGCTAGGGTTCATGTAGGGTTCACTTGTGGTGCTATTAGCTTTGTTTCAATGCTAATGTTCAATGGCCTGGCAGCCCGCGTGCGTGTGTTTCTGTGTAGTTCCGGCCACAATGTTTGCATTAACTAAGATTTAATTCAGACATCTGCGAAAATACAGTTAATGCAGTTTTCTCTCCAGTTTAGATGATTTTTTAGTAAATTGGGCTGGTTGGACAACGATTAAGTCTAATCTTCTACTAGAAACTCAAGCTCAATGGAAATGTCAATCTTATAGTCCAGGTCTAGGTTTAATTTTCTGAAAAATGACCCACAGCCTATTGTTCATTGTATAGCGAAAAATAATTGAGCTTATACCTACGGAGACGAAACCTTATTTTAATGGTTTATGAATAGGTACCCTTCACCCTGATAAGCTTTTAAATACCACATTTACGTTAATGAAGCACAGAAGCACCTTGCCTGTAATGTACTTTCTAAGAAACACCCTTTAGGTAAAGATGACTCCGGGGCACCATCCAAAGATAACCCTGAACATGGTCAACCAGGCAGTATAGCACTTACTTTTCCAGGCACTGGTGGAGACATCAACAGATCACCAATTAAATTAGTCCAATTTGCCACCCTGAAAAACAGTATAGTCAACAGTACCGCTTTTCAAATCTGGCCAGTCGTTTTCACTGCAACCATGAACTCTGAGACTTATTTAAACACGAGACACCAGTGCTGTAGGAATTAAATACCCCTGTTTTACAGAGTTCACTCAACATGAGCCCAATGGGCAAAAAAAAAATATTGACAAAAGTTTTTTGCTATATTATTGTGGAATAAAGTCTGAAGTTACATTAAGCCTTTTGGGGATGGTATCGGAGAATGTGTGTCATTTTACCACTCACATCACAGAATAAGGCCGGAGGCCAAATATCCCATTGGAGAGAGAAAACGAGAGTAGTTCTTCAATACAGTGCCTTGCAATTCAACTTCACACATCGGGGCCAGACTACATTCAGACCATGACAAGAGATGAGTCTTCAGTAAAGACTTGAGTTGAGAATCTCTAACAAGAACCATTCGACAAAAAAATTATCTCTGAAGGAAAAATAACTTCCTCCAGCTGTTTGTTTATAGGCACAGTAAGGAGGCCCGCGCCTTTTAACACTTACATCTTGAAATCAACCCTAGCCTGCAGCCAATGTAGAGAGGAATGAGTAACACTGTACAAACGTTTATTTTTTATTTGTATGTTTAACATTGATTCATGTCACATAATTTGCCAGCGTAAACAATTTTGGCAAGCGCTGTCAGAAACAACACTCAATCTACCAGCAGTAGGCTAATTAGTGTTCCGTTAACATTTTAGAATGCTGTTTGATTTTAATATTGGGAAATGTGTCAATGGGTCAACTCATCACTGAATGTTTTTTCGCCTGACAGATTTGATATCTGTTCATCATTATCCATTACATCTCAAGGCACATTAAACTGTTTAATATACATCATTGTATGAAAAATTGTCCACATATTTAGTATTCTCTGTTGATTTGAATGTGTAATTGTTATTGTGGGTGTAACTTTCAGATTTAGAAAAGCGCGGAGTGTTTCATGCATCCAGTTTGACTTTTATTTATATGTATTTTTTTTAAACGAATTCAACACCGAATTCGTTTTTATTTTGATTCTATAGTTGAGTGTGTAAAATGGTCAGTGAATATCCACCAGTAAAATCTCAACACCTCCCCTAAGACTATACGCTTCGTCCTAGTAGAGATCTGACAGCATTCGACAGGTGTAAGCAGTCTGGTAATATAGTAGCTCCACATTGCATTCTGATAAGGTCCTTTAAATCCTCTCAAATCTCCAAAAGTGGGTATGTTTAGAGTTTAGGGGTCGATTCGTGATTGGACCACAATTTTCCTGTCAAGTCTGCCTCACTTGTCTCATCTTCTAGATAATCTGAAATAAATAATTCCAGAACGAAAACACAAATCGCCATGTACCCTTATTATCAATCAATAGTCAGACTAAACCCTTAACATTTGCTTTTTACATGCACTGAAACCATAGCTGTTTTAGTCTCTATAGACTATTCATTTAGAAGAATAACGTTTAGTTTTTTAGAACACTTTTCTGTTTGTGCTCATGGCCATTATTTTCATATATTACGGTGCACATTCATTGTATGATGATTATTTATTTTAATTTAGGCTGTTTGTAAATCATATATATATATGTATTACAATATTCAATGTGGCATCCACAGAGTAGAAATACCGTTTTAATGTATGCGTTAAACCAATTAGTGCAGATGCATTCTCTGACTTGTGTTGGCGATCTGAATATCGGAATATGCACAACAGCGTGTTTTATTTGCTTCCATATGGTGTTAATCAATGGGATTGCCGCAAACGTTGGTCCATCCAGCTGCCTAAACTTTACAGTATCTTTTATGAAGGCTACATCTAGAATGTCTTTGACCTTATAGAAAAACCAAACCGTGCATATCAGGCTTTAAATTAGGCATGATGTTGCATTTGCTTGTATTTCTCACTGATCAGTGATGAGCAGGTTACAACACGTCCCATCCATTTTCATTTTCGCAATAATAATAATAAATAATAAATAATGAGGAACATATTTGTATATGCTAACGTAAATTCGTCCTTACCAATGTATTTAGGCAATATGTTAATATTAATTTCGACATCATCAGCGCAATTCCAAGGAAAACACGAGGTCATCATGCATCTTATATAGTGTAGCCATTAAGTACTCAATCAGCATGTTCTTCAATTGCACTGAAATATATAGGATGTTGTAAGTTCTTTCTTTCTTTTGTAATTTGCTTACAATTCGCTTTATCCGTCAGACATATGACCTTCTCTAAGCATAAACATTTTTATTTATTTAATATATTTTGATTACTAAATGTTCTGAAATATCAAGGGTTTTGTAATTAACCTAATCAACTGATTTAATCTGTTTTGTTGAAGTAAGCATGAAGTCAAATATAATACTATTTTGCTTTAGATTTTTAGTGAACATTTCGGAAGTGTTTGTAGGCTACATCACTGGCCATATTTATCTAAGGAAACGTATTCGAATTGCTCTCCTATTTGCTGAGCAATTTTAAATATTTAAAGACCTAGTGGCATGTTTACTTGTGAGTTTGTGTCTGGTAAGGAAAAGGGTCATGACCCTACTTGAGACATGAGATGACACTTTGAAGAGCACTAAGAAGAGGAGCGAGGAACACAACATTTAAGCAACAAGTGAAAGAAGACTGGATCGAAGTTTGTCATTTTGTACCGCAATATAGTCTCTCATATGTTTTGGCCTAGACCTTTTAGGCAAACACCTAAACGTTCATTATAATGAACTTAACCAAATCAGTTCGTGGGTGAGTTAAGTTTTTTCATCCACACATTTGGTAAATTAGGCTATAGGTGTATAGTTTTCTATACAATACTATTACAAATATTCCCGTATAATTCTGATTTCAAATGTTCAATTCAGGTATAAGCCTTCTCATGTTGGCAAGCACTGGTGATTATATTATTATTTGATACACAAGGTTGCTATGAGAACTGCAATCAAACTAAGAGTTAGTGCTAATTTAAAACATATCGGCCCACTCAAATATTCTGCTTTGATTCTGTAGGCCTTTAAAAATTTACATTCCTGTGAGAGTATACCCAGCCTCAGGCTTGTTTTAGAACTGTGCAGTGTCTTTTCAGAATTTCTCCGTTTCCCTTTGATTTATTGCACTTTAAAAATGTTGTTCATTACACACCTAAAAAACGATTCTGAAAGACATTAAAGATTTTGTAGACATGTCTGCTTGTAATAGCAACGTCGGTTAGCTCATACATCATCAGCAGTGGTCTTCTTTCTTACGCAGTATTATTTATTATAATATCATCTAATGGTATTTTTGAAGTATTTAATATTCATGAAGCTTATCGTTGGGTTAATTTTATATTATCATAACTGATTATTTGATTATTGGAAGTTCACCGATGGTTTCATGTGCAGGAGAGTGAGTATAATGTGTGTGCATCATGGCGGCAGCATAGGAGCTCAGAGTTGAAGCAGAGGTCGTCTGTCTATTGAACAAAAAGGGCGGCACTCTCAATGGTGATGCGTTATAAATCTAGCTGCTCCTTTATTCAAACTCCGGAGCACAGCAGATGTTCCCTTCTCCCGGGTATGTGTGTGTCTGTATGTTTGTGTGTTTAGTTGTGGTGTGTCTTCGTTGATGTGATGAAAAAAAGACTTAAAGTTAAACGAAATTGATTTGAATATTTTAATTTGCGATTCGACGTAGGCAAGGCTAATTTATGAAAAGTAGTAGCTACACTCTTAAAAATAAAGGTTCTTCAAAGTTTCTGTGTTGGGGTATATGGTTCCTTGAAGAACCTTTAACATCTAAAGAACCTTTCCATTACACAAAAGGTTCTTTGTAGCGCCAAAAGGTACTATAGATTATAAAATGGTTCTTCACCATCAATCTCATGTGACCTTACATTTTTGGAGGAAATTTGTGTTTCCCAT
>JACXGM010009409.1:5251-27719 GCA_016801145.1 Umbra pygmaea
AGAGAGAGAGAGAGAGAGAGAGAGAGAGAGAGAGAGAGAGAGAGAGAGAGAGAGAGAGAGAGAGAGAGAGAGATGGCATGGCCTCATGACGCCCGTACTGACATCACTTGGTTTGGAGAAGCGCAACGAAAAGACCAGAGGCGCTCCAGTTATTAGACGGGTGCTCGATGTAACGTTAACTTCTGGAGATACACGCGGGGCTGAACGACTAACACGCACGGCAAGGTGCTGAACTCTGGAGCATTGTTGCACAAGGATACATATAGACCGAACTAACGAGAACGAACAATCCAAAGAATGACTGCTCATCAGCGGCACAAACGCGCACATTCCGCCTAATGAAGTCTAGAACCGACGAAACACGAGGAAACAAACCAACGCAGGAACGTATGGACTATGGACTCAGTGCGTAAATTGAATTTATGTTGGACACGGTTTTGTTTTGATTAATTTCTAAACATTTTGGCTATACTGAAACGTGCTTATGTACCATAATGAACAACTTTACAGCACTTTAAATCTATTTAAGCAATCAATTTATCCTCATGCCTATTAAACCTGATAGGCATGCGGCATCTTTTGTTAACGCGCCAGATATTCTGAATAAAATAGACAAATTCATGAGCTAAATATGTTCAAACTAAAAATCCTTATAGTTTAATATTGTTTAGAATTGCGATTGGCGTTTTGTTTTATGTTGCTCAGATAGCTGTGGGCATCTAAAGTTGAGAGAAAGGCTCTCGTTGACATTTGAGGTAACCTATCCTATCCAGCGATAAGTGGTTGTAACTTGCTCCTTGTCTCTGTTGTGTCTCCTTATCTTATAGGCAGACGTTAATTATATTTATATTTCTATGACTACATGCTACATGGTTGCACTGCTTTAAAATATATTTAAAATTTTCAAGCAGCCGTGGGATTACAATCAGTTCCTTTCAATGCGCTTCACGACTTTTAATTATTTGAGCGATTTATTTTAATTTTAATGTGGTCCATTGTTCTTATTAACTGCGTTTTCCCTTACTTTGGCATAGCACTCTAATTGTATAAAAAACGTTGAAGCCCTAAGTGCATAGTTGTAGCATTTGGCTGCTTATAATGGTAGAATGGACTTAGAAGAGGAAATTGGTAGAAGGAAATGGAATAAACAATGATAACAAGACATTTAGCCTATATTATTAGCAGTCATGCTTTTTTACTGAACTTTATAGTGAGTGCTGTTACAGCAACCTCTACAAGCTTAGATAGGCTATATAACTGCTCTTTTAGACTATACCTGTATGCTAGCCATCCACTGGGCTATAAAACAAAGATCCAATAGGGTCATTATTAAAATTACTTTGTTAATTTGATAAACGTCCTCCAATGTAAAAGTCATGGCTTCACCCTTGGAAAGTGCATGTTCACTTGAGCTGGGCAGCAATAATGGTTCAACTAGCGGTTTTGTTCCTTCCTGCAATCAAAGCGTATTATCCGTGCAACTGCCCCCCTACTCCCCCGAAGCAACGGCACTCTTTGCTACAGCTATTACACTCATGGTGGTCTTTACCATTGTGGGAAATATCCTCGTCATCATCGCCGTCCTGACCAGTCGTGCCCTCCGAGGACCACAGAACCTGTTTTTAGTATCACTAGCTGCTGCGGATATTTTAGTGGCGACTCTCATCATCCCGTTCTCCCTGGCCAATGAACTGCTGGGATACTGGTACTTTAAGTCTTTGTGGTGTGAGATTTACCTGGCTCTGGATGTTTTGTTCTGCACTTCCTCTATTGCCCATTTGTGCGCCATCTCGTTGGACCGTTACCTGTCCATCAGCCGGGTTACCTACGCTCGACAGCGGACGCCCAAACGTATCAAAGCCTCCATCGTGGTGGTGTGGTTCATAGCTGCCATCATCTCATTCCCTCCTCTCCTGTCCCTGAATAAGAGCGCGCCCGGTGGGGAGGGGAGTGAAAGAGGGCCTCAGTGTCAGCTGAATGATGAGCGCTGGTACATCCTCTACTCCACCATCGGCTCCTTCTTTGCCCCATGTCTCATCATGATTCTGGTCTATATGAGGATCTACCAGATTGCCAAGCAGCGCACACGAAACCCACCGGGTGAACCCAGGAAGGACGGGTTGGTGTCTGCCACCCCAAGTCAAACCCCTAGGGCGGTCCAAGTCAATGGGAAAGCGGACAAAGGGGAAACCCCAGCAATGCAGCACAGAACTTCCAACATCAGACCCCCAACTCTGGCTATTACTCCATCGCCTTCCCCAGTTCAGGCCAATGATACCCTGTCTTCTCACACCCCCATCCCCAATAACCTTCTCCATCCTCCAGACTCAAACACAGCCTCTTCTCCTACGTCCCAGCTTGGCCCCTTGCCCTCCTCAGTTACTCTCTCTACCTTGTCCCACATCCCTCCACCAGCCCCTGCCAAACCCAAAGATGGGGGGAAGAAGGTGAAGGAGACAAAGGGGAAGAAGTACAACAACAATGGTGACAGTTCGAACAGCTCTGACAGTGACATGGAGCAGGAGGGAGTGGGGAGGAGGGAAGGTAACACCTGCAGCACGGAGATTTCATCTGGCATCCACTCCCCTGCCACCATCCAGAAGTACAGGGACATGATTGCCACCTCTAAGGGGGCTCGTTTGGTGGCGGGAAGGAGGTCTAAGCCAGAAAGCACTCCGGGATCAGCAAGACGTAAAGCCATGGTGAACCGAGAGAAGCGCTTCACATTTGTCCTGGCCGTGGTGATTGGAGTGTTTGTTGTATGCTGGTTTCCTTTCTTCTTCTCCTACTCGCTGCAGGCTATCTGTCCAGAAACCTGCATTCTTCCAGATCCACTCTTCAAATTCTTCTTCTGGATTGGCTACTGCAACTCCTGTCTGAATCCTGTCATATATACTATCTTCAACCAAGACTTCAGAAAGGCTTTCAAGAAGATACTCTGCAAGAACCACAAGGGCACCTTCTTCTAGCTGGACACTGTGTAAGAACACCTGGCCACTTTATTTTAGTAAGAGGTCCTTAAAAAGATGACCTGTAAGGTCAGTTGAAATTTTTTCTCATCTCTAAACCCTTTGAGATGTTAAAAACAGCACAGATATTATTTCATTTGCCAAACTTTGTGACTGATCTTAGATGATAATTGACAGTATTACAAAGGGCTGCCGTTCCTGTACTAAAAGCCTACAGATATCTGGAATGGAGCAATGACTGAGAATAGCTGTAGACAAGCTCACCTTACAATAGGCTTAAATACATGTTGCACAAGACAGCAACTAATGGCTTGTTGCTTTCCTCCCTTGTATCTGTACGTCCAGCCGTAACCTTGACTGGAATCCTGTGGTATTGCAAAGATGTAGTGTGGAGAGCCTGTGCAATATGTTTTGTGAATTGTAATCTGGGGGGCTTTAGAATGATAATGTGTAAGAATCAAAGGGCATGATCATTATAATTTACTACAGAGATTACAACAGGTAGTCTGCAGGCTCAACAAAAATAATTACTAAAGAAAAACACGATAAGAAATGTAGGATTTCTGTTAATAGGTATTCCCACATAAAACATTATTACTGTATGCGATACTATCTCAATATATATAAAGAAGGTATGAAATTATTGATATTCTTAAATCCAATATATTTTTGTCTAGCAGCAATCCTTTTAGCATTTTTCAAATCATTATAGTTGGTTCTGTCAAAAATTCAATCTGACACGATTGGCCGGTGGGCTAACATTGTTGCTTAACCTTGCGTAGGTGGGACGTTCTGAGGTGTGTATGAAGACGCTATTTGGGCTTTTCAGTCACTTGCTGCTTTCGTCAGACTGATTGACATTAAGGTTGTCTGGGAGATCTCTTTCAAAACGAAGAATTTTAGACAAACAACACCTCAGTGAGACTTCTAGAACAAACACCAGTGTTGAGCACAGCCAAACATCCGACTGTAAAATGAAGAAACAAACCAATGTAATTTCATCTGGTGACTGATAGACAGAACTGAAGCCCTCGAGAAGATCATAGGCCAGACATGTTGACTTTTCTAATGAGGGCCAGAGGCATCTTTCCTTATCAGAATGCAGAACCACGAGGAGCGCACAAGACACAGATTGCCTGTCTACGTACGTCTGCATAGTTACTTTAATCCTGCCTCAGGAATAGCATGTGTTCCTGTGGAGATGCTGTCCACATGAGAGACACTACAGGACTCTTACTGTTCAAGAGATAACACGGATTCTCTCTCAAACTCTCGATACACGCCACTGCTCTCATATGGAACTTCGGCTATATTTTGAAAGATACCTTTGTACCAAAACATACCTTGCCTCGGGCTCTGTGTTTTAAGGAGAGGACAGTGGGTGGGCTGCATCTCAATAGTCAATTATGGCTAAAATTGTTTGTGTCTGTTTCTTTATCTGCATTGAAAATGTTGTTTTCACCTGCCAATCACTGTATCAGTCCAGGTACACCAAAAGATGAGAGAAAATCACATAATAATGACCCTTTAACCTGACTGCTAAAAAAACACCCTATTCCTTATAAGTCACTACATTTGAATTAGGGCTTATTTCGAGGGTAGTGCACTCGACTTAAGTGCATTTGGGACTATGGGCAATTTAGGGTCAAGCCAGTGTTTCAATTAAGCCTTAAAATGGACAGCTTCATCAATCCCCCAAAAGCAGAACAACACAGGGTAATGCTTCTTTATTGAATGTACTGTAGTTCCACCAATATCTACACGGATATGATCTGAATATTAGATCTGAATAAAGCACAACTGTGTTCGTGACCAGTCAAAAAGTGCTTTGTGACCAGTCAATTTTGAAGAAGAGGATTGTTTTTCCAAATCCCCTGACAAGAAATGCAAATTTGAACAGTTACTGTTTTTTTGGATGAGTAATTTTCTTCTATCAAAACACTGGACAGTGACTAGGTGGCTGTGTTGGATTCACCTGATTTCAGCAAGAAACTACATTGCTACTCCAAAACAAACTGCTCCCCACTGAACAAAACCTAGCAGTGTCTATTTAAGGTGGATTTCAGCCACCTGAGTCAGACCACTCTAATGCTGTTCTGACATAAAACACTTCAAACAGTCATACAAATTATATTGATTAAAAAAAGCCTAGTGTGTGTATATGCTCAGTTATTTATGGAAGGACATTGATTCTATGAATACTAGCTTAAATATATTAAGCTCCTTAATGGGAGATATGGGTAATTGACTGATTAATATATTATTTAATTGATTGAATAGGAGATATGACTTGCATTTTCCTTTATTTCTGCTACTCCTTAAGGTTCTTTATGTACAGTATTTCTTAGACTGAAAGGTCATGATGCTTTTTTATGTTTCTCACAGAGGCTGTGTCTATAACTGTGAATGCTAAACAGGTGTGGGACATGTGCTGTCGGCAATAATATTAATTTTGTCAAATTATGCTGACTTTGCCTTTTATGTCTGTGTGAGATGGCACATGTCTGATAAACTTATGTAAAATGTCTGGTAAACACACAGACTGCATCAATGAGTCTTCTGGCTGTAATTGTGTAGCCTACTGTGGGTTTCTTGTAAGCACAGAAAATGGTTGTGGTGGTAAACACTGGCCAAAGTTCTCTCTCCCTGGGGGACACTTGTCACTAGATGGTAATGCTAGATTGGACAAAATGGATTGAGGCTAGTAACAATAGCAAGCACATCTTCGTTTAGGTTTGTCCTAAAGGGGAACAGTGACGAATACCTCCAGATATGTTTATCTATGTACCTAAATCGCTTGAAGAAATAATGTGCCTGTCTCACTCATCAGGCAGCTCTCTCACCCAGGGAGAGCAGAGTCGAGCTAGCGTGAATGTTACGTCAATAGGTTGTATGGCTGTGTCCACACTAATACACTAGATATAAGTTTGTGAACTAAGGAGTATTTGCATGTAAAACAAATGTTCTTCCACAAAGAACAACAAATTAGGAGGTGCAATTGCTTTTGGTACGTAACATATGTATTTTAAATAATAAAAGTCAATTTTCATGCAAACCGTTTCTTACATCTTTGCCAAAGAGGAGGAAATGCCAACTTGCGTGCGTCTTCCTGAGCTCAGTCTGGCGAATGACGTGTTTAAATTGTAGAAAAATGCACACTTCTTTTTCTAACTTCACACTTTGCTTTATCAATAGATTAAGAATATATAATTGATAGAGCAATGGTATGTTGTGTTTAGAAAATCTTTAAGTATAATGTGTGCATTTATTGCATTTACTTAAACATGCCCTCTCACCTGCACTGTGGCCAGCAAAAAGCACAGGAGCTGGCTTTTCCTCCTCTTTGGCAGAGATTTCAGAAAAGTAAGTTTGAAACCAAGCAACTGACATCATACAAAATGTACATGTTACAATATGTACATACCAAAAGCAATTGTGCTTCCTTATTTTTAATTTTGTGTGAAATAACATACATTTTTCATGAAAATGCTAATTAGCCATGTTACCTATTGACATAGCACTTGCGCTAGCTCTACCTGATTGAAAGATCTCCCTGATTAGAAAGAGTCAAACAATTACTTCAAGCAATTTAGGAACATACAGTATACAAATTATATTTATTCATCATTGTTCCCCTTTAAGTATATAAATACAACTGCAAGGTTAATTTAAGACATTGCAATTGCATTTTGTATTGCGATGTGCATTTTTTCAGACCTTCACTCTTCAATGATGGCCCTTTAGTGAGTCCCGAGTGACAGAGGAACCCTGGGCACCAACTGAAACTGACAGAATGGGATTTAAAGCACGTGATTGTCCCGCTCAAACTGTGGACTATGATTGGATAAGCTATATGTATTATTTATTTATTCAGAGCCATTTTGTGAGTCCTCTTCATAGAATATTTATTTTTTGTATACAGTAAAAACTGTATAAAATATTATTATGTTGAAATAGATTCATTGATTTAAATTCAGCACTGGAACATGGTTCAGACCAATGCATGTGTGGGTTCGGGTAATATAGGCTGCATTTATCAATTGGTTTTTTAATCACATTAAATATTTTCACATCAGGATTCTTTCAGTGCTAAACTGAGTGGTTAAAAATATTACATTCCCAGAGAATCAGAATTGGAATACCTATATTGGATGTAAGTCAATGCAAAATGTGACCGCCATGCACATGATGACTATAATGAATTGAGAAATAGTTTACAATAATGGTCAAATATTGGTTATATGGACTAGAATTGTTCTGTAGCATAGGGTTGCAAAGGGAGGGTATATAACTGGAAACATTGTAAGTTTACCAGTAAACTACCAGAATTTGGGTAACAGGATTTATTTAGAACTTAAAAAGATTACTTGTTCTGGTAGTAATCTTTTCAGGTACTTTACAGTATCACTGATGTCTGAAACTATCTATGACCCTCTGTGTGGCCTTATCACATGTAAAATATACAAAATAGTTGTATTAGATGATTTTAAATTGAGAAGGACAAATACGAAATCAAATAAATATTTTATTTAATATAAATAATTAACATGGTGAATACCATTCGTTTTAAATGAGATTTTCACTCTTACATATCCATTGTATATTTTACACATGTATTCTACTATGTTTATGTCTATTTGCTTTTAATATTTTTGGTTTACCACCAGTAAATATTTGGAAAAGTTAAAGTTAATTGAATGAAATGAATTTGTTGACTATTTATTTTAATCTTTATTATTAGGCAATTTCTTTTGAAGCATGTGGTCCACTTAGACATCAATGGACAGTATGGACAGGAAAAAAAGTATTATATCAATACCAAAGTTGCCATATATTGTCATTGGTTCTCTGTAAATTTAAATTACAGATGATTCCTATAACATTGGTACATTACTAGTAGCTTTGCAACCCTACTGCATCATATTTTATTAATGTATTCTCTGTTTTTTATTAAATTTAACAGTTTAACAGATTCAATGTTGGTTTGTAAAGTACTTTATTGGATGGAATTATGACAGTATGTGGTTGTGGGGCAATGGAGCTCAGCTCTCTATGTTTGCAATCATAAAAATCTCTTGCATTTTGGTGCCAGCAGGTCAGACATTAATACCCAGTATAAACTACCGATCAAACATGTTCTAGCACACATAAATATACATGTGTTTTGATAGAAATTGATACCTTAATTCACCAAGGTGACATATGTATTGATCAGAAATGATAGTCAAATCCTGATTAATTATGGATCAGCTAAAATACTCCATCATCAGGACCCTGAAGAAATAGCTGCTGAAAGTGTGCAGTTGTATGTGAATACTTAATTATAAATCAGTCATTACAGTGACAGACATTTGCAACATTAGCAATATCTTGGATATATATTTTAATTAATTTAATGCCACTTTGGTGAATCAAACATATGAAAATCCCTGGATGTACTAAAATGTTTGACCGGTGGTATATAGTGAGTCATCTTCCACATCCTTACAGTATGTCCCTTGTCTTCTGACCTCCCTGGACGTGTGTTATAGTTTTCCTGCTGTGTTTGAACTTGGCCTCTTTCCATTTCCCACCATTTAAAAAAAAACAGTTTGAATAAGCATGGCATCATGTCACATTAATAATTAAATAAATTATAAATCTGTGCTGCTGTAATTTGGTGTGAAAAGGGACAAGTGAATAACTTAACCAGAACTTGTTTTGAGGAGATCTGCCAAATAGGTTTAGAGTTAATTGTATATACCTTTATTCATTTGCCACTGGGATTCTGGCCTTCTATATTTCATCTTTGTCCTATCGCTTCACCACATGGGGCTGACAGACTCAATCACTTTCAACTTTTAAAGTTAAAACTGTTACACATTTGATTTGTTATATACAATAATCAGATTTCTGTTTATGGCATAACTAACCCACAGGTGTCAAACCGGTTTCACGGAGAGCCTAGTGTATGCTGGTTTATGGTTTAACATTTCAATTAGAACCCATTTAAGATCTAGACTGTGAGGTGAGGGGAGATTCTAACCAATTACTCACCTAGTCAGTCAGTCAGGTACAAGGTAAGAATGAAAAACAGCATACCGTACACTAGCCACTTAGTAAAACTGGTTTGACACCTGTACTCATATGTAGTCATCCCTGTCAGTGATACTCAGACATTCCACAATTTTTTATTGTAGCCTGAACAGACACTGGAAATTGAGTATATACACATTTAATGTGTGTGAAGTTACAAACTCTGCCAACATAGCGGACCTCTAGATCAAACCAAAGGCACTTATCATCCTGTCAATGCCACAGGTGTCAACCTGGTTCCATGGAGGGCTATTGTATGCTGGTTTTTGGTATTTCCTTTCAATTTGTGGCCTATTAAGACCTTGATTACCAGGTGAGGGAGGTCCTAACCAATTAGTGACCTAATCAGTCATTCAGGATCAAGGTAAGTGCAAAAACCTGCAGGCACTAGGCCCTCCATTGAACCGTTTGAAACCTGAGGGCTAAACTTTTACCTCAATATATTGTTTGCACAGACATCAGGCTAGTTACATCTGGTTCACACAGGTTCCTTGAGTGAAGCACAGCAACCTTAAAAAATAAAAATATATATAAACCACTACATTTGAACTAATGCTATTTCACTCATTTGATCTCTAGTGAGACGTACTGAGTGAGAACATCACATTCGAAAAAAACACTTTAAATAACAGTGTTATCTAAAGTGTTTTTTCGAATGTGATGTTCTCACTCAAATCAGTACGTGACGTTAACTGTATTTCATCTAAAGTGGATATGAAGTGTAGTTTTTTTCATTTTAGTACTATAATTAAACATAGTGTAATTTGATATTTCTTGGCCAATAAATTTACAAGCTCGCCTAAGATTTAATTACAATAAGGGATGCCTTTTTTCCAAGTCATAGAGATGTTCAGAGTCATATGGTCACAGCTGTCCTTTTTGGTTTTTATCCTGCAAATCACCAGCAGAGGGCAGCCATTTTGAATCAACGCTGAAATTCTTTATTTAACCTTTATTTAACCTTTATTCAACCAGGAAACAACCTAATTGAGGTTAAGAATCTTTTCAAGAGCTTCCTGGACAAGACAAGCAGCAGCAAGTCACCACAGAAGCACAGACACAACAAAACTAACATAAGAACCATAAAATCAGAGGATTAAACATAATAAAAAGTCAACATCATATTAAAAAGAATAATAAGTTAAAGAATTTGCTTCAATGTCTTTCATCAAGGACTTAAAGTCATTAAGCGGTACATGTTTAAGAGTCAAATGACCCTGTAGCAGGTTCCAAGCCAATGCGCAGTGCACATAAAGGCCCTTTAGCCAAACTCAGTCTGAGCACCTGGAACCATGAGCCTAATTACATCTTGCGAACAAAGAGAATACACCCCCACATTTCCGTAAAATAAAAATACTCAGATACTGTGGTCATCATCCTTGGCTCTAACTACACTCTCCATAAGGAGAGTAATTAGAAAAGTAGAATAATTTTCAACAATATATTGAAACAGTCAAATCAATGATGATACTGTATATTTTCAATATTCATGAATTAATAATAACATTTCACATTGGAAAAAAAAGGAGCAAGAGGTAAAGCTTAATGAGACACAAACTTAAATGTTTTGCTATTGATAAACACAAAGGCCCTAATGTCAAAAATCTGCAAATAACTCTAAATAAATTACAGATATGAAACAGAAAATAATTAATTGAATAACTTTTCACCCCATTTTACTATAACACACATGAGCTGTGGCACAACCAATTGTTTTGAGATGTCACCTAATTATATGAATCGTGTACAAATGTGCAAGTAAGACTTTTCCTGTCAAATACTAAGCAGCTTTCTACTTTCCTATCATAAATAAACAAAATATAAACATATAAAAAATATCAGCTAGATTTTGACAGAAGACGTGGGAGAATTTGAGACCAACTGGAAGATTATTATATGTTCTAATGAGGTTTTTGGACCCTAAGTGTAATATTTTGTGCAAACTTTTCACTGCATATCATTATGAGAATATAATCCATACCATGAAGCATGGCAGCAGCATCATGCTATGAGGATGTTTCTCTGTATCAGGGTGTGGACAGGTTGTGAAGAGAGGCAAAATTTATGCAGAAATGAACAGAGAAAACCTGGAAAAAACCTTCAGAAGTGTGCAAGAGGACATTGGGAGAAGATTTATCTTTAAGCAGGACATTGATGCCAAACATACAGCTAATGTCAGACTGAAGTGGCTCTAGAACAAAATGTTAATATCCCACAGTTGGCCCACTCAAAGCCCAGACCTCAATTCAAGTGAGATTTATGGAAAATCTGGTAGAGAGGTTGTAATTGCTGCCCAATATTCCTCTCTATTGACTAAATGGGGTGAATACATATACAGTACTTATGTAATCAATCATTTTCTGTTTTGTATTGAGGGTTGATTGAGAACAATGTGTCCCAATGTTGAACAGTGGTAAAATAAACCAATTCAATCTATTGTGTTTTCATGTTGTAACACAATAAATTGTGGACAAGTCCAATAGGACTGAATACTTTTGAGAGCCATAGCCTGTCAAGTTTCATAACTTATTTCTCTATAATGCATTTAGGTTCTAATTTAAAATACGGTCAACAATACTTTTTGACATCCAGAGAGCCACATTATGGATAACATTTTTTACACAAATCATTGTTAAATTTTTTTATATGGGTTTTGTAAAGAATCACTCACCTGTTAAGAAGTATAACACTAGGTCACATAGTCTACAGTGTTTGTATTTCTGGAACAGAAAACTGTACTAAGGTGATGTTTTGTGAATGAGAAATTTAGTGAAATGCCGGCCAGTTTAATCTCTTTTCAGTCTTTCATTGCATTGCTGGGCTTTGTTTCCCAGTGGGGACCAGTTTATACATCCGGTGGGCTATTTGTCTCCCTGTCTATCTGTGAAACAGCTTTCCTGCATAGGCTATTCAACAGTGAACAGTAAAGTTTTGCAGCCCATGAGTGCATTTCCTGTATTAACAGCCGCAGAAGAATATAAAGCAGGAAGTAATTATTTCTTGTTAGCTGGCTACTGTTTGGCAACTTCCAATGTAACCATTATCTATCCTTTGTCATCTGGTACATGTATATTATCTCTGTGTTTTATACAACCCCAATTCTGAAAAAGTTGGGACAGTATGGAAAATGCTAATAAAAATGAAGTGTGATTTGTAAATGTACTTTCACTTGTATTTAAACAATAAACATATATGGACAAGGTTTTTCATGTTTTACCTTATCAACTGCAAAACATTTTTTAAGGTAAACATTTATTTTGAAATTGAATTGATGCATGCAAAAACGCTGGGACATGGGCAATATAGCGATGTGACAAGTTAAAATATGGTCATGAGAAACAGGTGAGGCAATCGAGTAATCATAGTATATAAAGAGCCTCCAAAAACACCTTGTCCTTCAAGAGCAAGAATGGGTCAAGGCTCGCCAATCAACAGATGCATGGGCGAATAATCCAACACTTTGAGAACATCATTCCTCAAGGAAAAATCTGTGGAATAATGTTTATGGTCTAACAAGTCCAACATTTTCCATAGTTTTTGGACAAAACAGCTGTCGTTTTACCAGGGACAAAGAGGAAAATGACCATCCAAGCTGTTACCAGTGTCAGGTCTAAAAGCCAGTGTATGCTTTAGTGTGTTGCAGTCATTCGATTTTGAAATGAGTGTATTGTCAAAAATATATTACATTCACAAAGTAAAAATTCAAATAATGTGTTGTCAATATAGTGTCTGTAGTACAGGGTGAATTTAAATTTTAAATGACTCTTTTCTGCATGCGCAGATAAAAATGAACGAAAATAACAAGTATAATGATCTGTAGGTACTGGATCATAGAAATAAGCCTTCGCAAAAAAGCAGGAAAGAATGAAATGAGTTAACCATATACTGGATCATAGAAGTAATGCACCTGCGCTAATCCAAAAACATTTAAGATAATGAACTAATCTCATATGATGTATTTATTTAAACAAGTCGTGTGTGTGTCCCTTGACCAACAGTCAGGCCATCCATATGTTTCGTTACTCACGTTATTGTTGATGTCTGTGTCATTGACTAAGGTATCGTTAAGGGTGGTAGCTGCAGACTCCTCATTAATGCTAGCAGTTCCGCTCACATCAACCTTCAAGTTCTAAGGCAGGGGTCTCCAAACCCCTGAACTGTTTTCACATCAACCTCAATTTAGCACACCTGATTCTACTAATTAGCTGGACGAGGAGCTGAATGAGGCTACATTATTTGCAGTTGAAACGAAAACCTACAGTATGATAGCTCTCCAGAACCAGAGTTGGAGACCCCTGGTCTAAGGGGTTTTAGGTCCGCCTGGCACAAAGTTGACCATTTGGCCACTGAAAAGGTCATACTTTGACCTATAGTGAAGTGCCTTATGGTTTTGGACTCAGCAGACCCATGGCTCCAACATGTATAAATGAATTCCAACATCCTGGGTCATTGAATTTTATGTTTTATTAAATATTTATCCCAAAAACACTAAAGAACATATGTATACCATGTAAAACATAATGAATAAGGCTTTTAATGCATATTGTCAAGCCCCCAGGGCTCCTGGACCAGTGTGCAAAGTTTGGAGGCCATAAAAACAAGTCAATATCAGAATTCTTCACCCATTTCTTATTATATTTCTATACGTTTTTGAAATCCCAGCTATTTTTTACTTCCTGTCTGTAATTTGTTTAGCAAAAAAGGTCTAAAAAACGTCTAAAAAACATGAGCGAATTTGAGGTGCCATAACTTTGGTTGTGTTTAACACACAGGGATGAGCCACCACGCATTCTTTTCGTCTAATTTTTCTCTTTCCAACGCTGGCAAGCATGTATGGTTCGCAAGATAATCCTACTTGACGCACTAGAACATCGTGAGTCTGTGAAGGATTTTAATAAACGTTAGTTTGAAGCTCATGAATCGTATCCAATGTTCTGGTTGGACTTGGACCTTTGTTGAAGTGTCTGGCGTTCTTTAAGTACCTTTCTGAAGCCAGGCATAACAAAATACAAAAAGTCACACTTCTTTTTATTTTTTAGGTTTTCAGCAATGAAAATTCTGCTATGGCAGACTGCTTTATCGAACTAGCGTTCATAGAGAATGGAACTTCTGATGGGGTGGGCCAACTGCTCGTCTTTATGTGATTCGTCGAGAGATCTGAAGTAAGTCACGTAGTGCCCTCTGGGTAGTGTAGTTTGTGTAACGTTAGGGTCATTACCAATCTCTCTGACACTGACGCTTTCTCTGTCATTGGTTGAGTACTGTCTACATGCGAGAAGTAGCGGTATACAAAAAAAAGTGCAGGTACGCTTAAGAGTAAAATGTAGAAGTGCTGGAACTACGTACCGATGAGTACCGCCCCACTTAGAGCACTGCATAGACATAATGCGCCTGCGCGAAAAAGAATGAATCGAACAACTCGTACTTGTACCGAGTAGTTTACCGGATCATAGAAGTAATGTATAGAAAAATTAACGAAAAATGAATTAAATTAACCATCCAATATGAAGCGTATGTACTGATCTTTCAAAAGATTTGATTAAAAATAATGAGTTGTTCATGAATTGCCCATCACTAATGGACAGAAAGAGTGTTGTGTGGAAATTGCAATTAAGACGTTGCTGTGTGTGGGCCTTTACCAGTGAAAACTGAGATAGAGGCAGTCGGCGGTACAGGAAGCTCGTCCATTAGTGGGATTTTGTGATGGATCAGGTTGGTACAGCCCAAATCCCCATCATAAAGACTGAATGCTTCTCTATGCTTTTCCAGAAGTGTCCTGACTGTTTTTACCTCATCGGGGGACAGGTCAGGCCATGTCTGCTTGTCCAGACCCGGGAATATGGAGGACGGAGTTGGCTCTACTGCTGCCGACTGAATAAATGCTACTTGTCCCTGTTCTTGTAATTGGACATACTGATTGGGGTACTGCACATCCGCCAAATGTAAGGTGCCCAATACTGTTCTAGTAGTCAGCCACTGGTCCTCCACCCCCACATTGACTACAGGGACATATACTGACCCCCTGAAAACAGACAGAAGGGCAATGGATAGCAACAAATTTACCGGCAAGTGACCTTCTCCATACGGCAGGGGCTCCAGCAACACAGTATCAAGTGCTGGTCCCGGACCTTTATTACATGTGGCTAGGACAAACTTTAGAGAACACGCCAGGATCTAGACTGCAGAACCCGATGGTACTACTGCTTCCCCAACCCCACAAGGAGACCTGGCACAGTGTTTATTTGGAGCTTAGAGGCTGGGTCACTGGGGTCTTTTACTATCAGGATGCCCATCCTAGGCAGGACTTCACCCAGAACTTCATACAGCTCCACATATCCCAAATACGGTATCTCCAGTCCATTGGCTGCCTTGAGCTGAAGCCAATTACAAAATTTTAGTTGGTCACTAGTGTGGTGCTTGAGATTTTGTTCAAAGAAGGTCTGCATTATGGTAGTTACCATTGATCCGGTGTCGAGCAAGGATTACACTACTACGCCACTTATTGTGACCTCAACCACCAGGCACTGTCCAATTAACTGTAATGGGAAACTTGTCTTGTTTGAACCCAAAAGACAACCTCCTGGTGCCTGGCTCCTAACACCGGAGGGCGCTAGTGTTCCTGCTGTTCTACCGAGTTTACCCTTACCCCGTCTTTCTGTCCAAGTCCCCTTGATGCCACCCCTGCCCTTAATACACCCATCTGGCTGAAACTGGTATGGTTTTGGCCTATTGCTACTGGGAGAGTTGTGGTGAACTACCGGGGTGGTAAGTTGTTAAAGAATGGCATCAAGTTGTGCCTGCTGTTTGCAGAGGCATTCTTTGAGCTCCCCCAATTTGTCACTCTGTCTAGCTATAATTGCACTAGGGTCCACGTCACCCTGACCAACTGCAGAGACATGGGAGTCCCAAGAATATGCTTATGCTCTTTGTGTAACAGGAGGCAATCCTCTCTTTACCCATCTAATAGCAGCATAACGTACATTTTTAAATGAGTAAGTGGGGTGTTGTCGGACTAGATTAAGTAATTCACATTAAAATGTATCGTTACTTACATTTTCGATAAAAGTGTCACAAGGGACCATGTCCGGATTTAAAACCCCCACAAGGATCTTTACATTTAAGCAATTCCATGATTTCTAACAACGCATGGGAAAATTCTTGGATTGACTCATTTTCACGCTGCCAACGTTTAAAGGACTGTTTTTGTAGCATCACATATGTTTGATCACAACTAAAGTTATCCAGAAGCATGGTAAAAATCAATTCTAGAATGGCTCTAGCCTATGGGGTAATACATTTAACTTCACTCTTAGCTTGCCTGCTCTGCAATAGAAGTCTACCGTGTAGCCAATGACCTCTGCGCCTCCTCTACCCAGTCCTCTACTGTCATACAACCCTGAGCCATGAATCCAGAGAACGTTAGACATTTCCTCTCCCTCGGTGCATAAACATACACCCGCTTGGATACTGGGTTACTTATAACACTATTCCTTGCTATCTGTCCAGAGACCCCAAGGGCATCAAACATTCACTGGCTCACTCACCCTTTCTTTGAGCTGGTTGTTTTGTTTGCAATTGTCTAACAAGTTCAGTCAAGACCCTGATCTGATCTTCAGAGTCAGTAGACATTATAGACATATCTTTCCATAACTAAACAAGTTCACAGTACAACTTTATATAGACCAGACTCCACACAGGATCTTCACTTTATTCACCCTGGTTAGTATAGATGCTAGAGTGCGGTGGGTGTCCTTTGGTCTGCTCCAACCACTGTTTTCCCTCCAACTCCAAATTAATACCCCTTTATCTCTATGCCATTCAATGAAAAACGAAAAGCCTCTGTTCTGTCCTGCCGACAGCGCCAAATGTGACCTTTACAACCAATAGATTAACTAACTAGGCAGTTGACAACGCCACTCCCGTTCTGGTGGGACACCCCAAGCTTCATCTGCCACTAAACCACTCAATACCAAACTCCTACACTAGATTTACATTCAAGGTAGGTAGAGAAACAGAGGATCTTGTATAAAAAAATATAACAATTTATTTGAAAACCACTATGGCTATAAAACACATCACATCATCACAGATGAATGCGGGTCATTTACATAAAAGGCATTATCTAGATGTCATGGCAAACACAGTCAGGAGACGGGGCAAACACTGCACACTGGGTTAACACATTGCACACTGGGTCAATACATTACACCGTGGGTTAATACACTGCATACAGAGATGTCACACTGCACACTGAGTTCTAGGGGGTAAGAGAAGGGGAGTTTGAGAACAACAAAAGGGAATAAATTAGGGCTATTATAGTCACAAATAAAAAGAAAACTGTACATAAAATGAAGTTGTACGTTAGCCCTGTGGTTAGGAACCTATGGTTACCGGCCAAATACTAATCCTACTCCCACTTCTGGTTTTACAAGGAGGAAAAACAGTGGCTGTGCAATCTGATTTCTGATGCATCCCCAGATAAATCTAAAATACACATATTGCCTAATCAATACATTATACAACAGTCCACGTCATGAAAACCCACATGGAAGGTAAGCACTAAAGAAATGTTTGTCAAAGAATTTACAGGCCTACCTTCTACTCCCGGGCTGTACCACCAGGTAAATATACAGATTGGTTGTCTACATTTACCTGTTACAAATAGGTAAATCTAAAATTCCTAATTCAAGCATTAGATGTAACATCCAAATAAGAATTAAATACACAAACTTCAAAAACAGTTGTTAAAACCACTTCCTGACAAACGTGATTCTGAAATCTCTTCTTCTTCTTCTTCTTCTTCTTCTTCTTTGGGGTTAATTGTGGATCGCAACCTACTTAAGGTTCATATACCGCCACCAACTGTACCGGAGTGTGAGGCCGGTCACGGCCCACCCAACTCAATTCCAGCCAACTCAACCTAAGAAATTGAAAAACAACCCACTACCCCACCACACCCACCCCCTACAACCCCACACATCCCACTACCTACCCACCCCCCTAACCTTCATAAACGTATGTATCATCTCCCCCGTAACATCAGGAACATCAATAACCTCCCTAGCAGCACCCACCACCACATCTATCCTAGCATTCCTTCCCTTAACCTGACTACAAATATTCACCAACGTACACAGAAACGCCAGAAACTCAACCCTGCCCACCAGCAATTAATCCTTACCAACCACACACTCATGTTTACACGTCTCAGACAACACCACCTTGCGAACACCCAGACCTTCCTCCGCCACCGGGCCTGCACCCCGCTCCTCCTCCACTGGCACACCCAAGCCAAGGCCCCCCACTCTCCGCACTGCTTCAGCATAAGTGACCTTTTCCACCACTTTAAACCGCTGTGCCTCTGCTGCCCTCTTCTGAACCACACCCCCCCCAAACGCAGCACTGTGTTCCCCACCACAATTGCAACACCTCACCTTGTCCTCTACCCCACACTTGCCATACTTGTAGTGGATTCCCAGGACTGATTATAGCAGCTGTCTAAGGACTAGCAGTCTCTCACACTCTTTTGACGACTGCCTGAGTGAGACCCAGAAGGAAGGGGGGCAAACCCCCCCACTATGGGTAGACAACAAGAAGCTGAGAACTCAAAAGTTATACTGTACATCATGATATGTCATTTTGGGGTTTGCTGGATCATACCATAAAGGGAGTTTTGGTTTACCACTTGCAAGGTTATATGATTTTCTCCAGAGAGCGACTAGAAGAGACAAATATTGAAATGTTAAAACTCACTCCTTTTGTTACAGCCCGGATAGCGCCGCCAAGGTGACGCATAATCTAATTGTTGATGTACTCCTTTGTTTTCCAATTCCAGCCAGTGAACTGATCTTTATTTCGTATTCAGCGGGAGATGGTGGACGTCACCTCTTGGGGGAAATATAAGCCGTTGTTTAGGTCGTAATCAGATGAGTTCTCTTTAACAAGGCTCCTGGCCCACGTTCAGTGCGCGCCATAGTAAATTTGTTAGAATAAATGTTGAAATAGACTGAACTGTATAAGACATGCTTAGATCGTAGATCATATTTAGGAGTTTAGACGACATGTAATTATTGGTATTATTGTGTAATTCTTTGTCTGGTTAAAGTGTTGTACTTCAATGCCCTTTATCTGGAATTAAATATTATTCACTTTACTAAGTTCTGTCTGAGACATTCTAAATAATTTCCCACGTCATCTCCGGTTGGAGATATTAATTGGAACGTAAGCTATCTTGTTGCGGCCTGCTCTTAAGTTTCAGCCCATTCAAGCGGGCAACAATTAAGTTTCCCCGGGTCGCTCCAGTATTTATTTTCCGTAGCTGTTTACACACACGGATAAATAGTCGATATGGGGTCAGATAGTAAGATAGGAAATATCAACAACGTCTATACTATCAATCCTCTATACGCATTTATTAAGCATTTCTCTGTTCTTAACTCAGACTAACAGCGAAGAAAAGGAAATATTTTAATTATTAATGCGGTAACTTCATAAGTGCATATTAATTCTATTCTTTACTCCCTTTACTACATACTCATGTGGACCCCCACACCTAGCACACCTACCCTGCCCTCTGCAAACAGCAGCCACATGCCCCATATGCTGACATTCTGAAATCTCATGGAATCCCATTCCCTTATATCCCCTCCCCCATTCGTATGTTGTGGGCTACAGGGTCCTAAAGTCCTACCAGTTACATTTAGACCAGAGTGACGAGTGCCTCCCACTGGCCCTCCAACACTATTGGGTTTTAATGAGATAAAAAAAATGACTAGAACAAACAAAACGCTGACAAGAACGACAAATCAAAGGTGCGTAGAAACTAACTATGAGAAACAAATACATAATGTCATGGTCAAAAGTTTTGAGAATGTCACAAATACAAATTTTCAGTCTGCTGCCTCAGTATTTATGATGGCAATTTGCATATTCTCCAGAATGTCATGAAGAGTGATCAGTTGATTTGCAATTATCAAGTTTAGTGAATGTATAAGAGGAAGGGAGACCGAGGCATGGAGCAGAGTGTGTAGATGTCATGTATTGAATCATCCAGGGGTTATATCAAGCAGTACAGTTGCAGGTGAACCAGTATAGCGAGTGCACAACGATAACATATACTCACCATGCTTTCACAGTGGCATGGGATGCTGAAACCAAATATATATATATATATATATATATATATATATATATATATATATTTAGAGTGTATGCATAAACTCAAGCAAAATACCACACTCTTTCTATAACTTACTCAGGTTTGAATACAGCTCCTCTGGACTAAAAGCACACTACAGCAATTCTGTTTAACAGATAATAATGAGCCACGCCCTCCTTCTGTTCAACACAGCTTAAATAGAGACAAGGTCTTTCAGCTGAAAGTAATCAGCTAATGAGCTAACATGCCCCAACTAACCTCTAACATACCTGTCTATAGCTTGTGCTGGACAGGGGAGAGCACACCTACTCAAAATAACCAGTACCTACATTAGTACTGGAATGAAATGGAACACAACAAACAAAATTACCAGAAATATTCATCGTAACTCATGAGTCTGTATTCTCAGTCTCTTATATCTGCCACACCTGGCCATCGTTCCTGCCAAGGTGTAACATCAATGAATTGCAAAGTCCCACTTTGCCATTAAAATGAACAATTTCAGAGTAAATAAAACATTTTAAATATAGTATTTAAAAACGATATCCTAGACTGATTAACTTCATATACAGTGCTGTTTCTGTTGTTTTCCAAAACAGCCGAGTACTGTTCGGTTGCTTCTGTGTTGAATTTTACTTTAAATACCACAACGTCCAGAATTCAATGCGAACTTTTCTCCTGTGAGTCGCTTTGGTGGATTCGAATTTAGTGTAAGGACCTTGACTACTAGCTAGAAATTATACACTACAATTTGAAACATTTACTACGTTTCACAATATCGTCCAAGAGCTATAAGCCCTACAACTCTTCATTAGGTACAGATTTAGCCAGAATCTACAAAAGATTATTGGAAATTTTACGTTAGTTTCTCCAAGTATTTACACAATCACCGACAGCTACATTGAAGCTAATGATGCTACCTCCAATCCAGATAGGCCCGGGCTGGCTGAAAGGAAACGCCAGACAACGTACTAGTTAGCCAGTAAGCCACTCACCCACTGCTCTTTCTTGTCTTTCGTTCATTATTTCTAAACAATTGCACCAAAAAGTATACAACTACCCTGGCTTGAAATAGAACAGAATTAGCAGTACTCTATTAGGCATTTTTGTTTTTTTACATTCATTCCTCCTAGTATTTACACAATCACCAATAGCTACATTGGAACTAATGATGCTACCTCTATTGCAGATAAGCCCCGAGGCTGGCTGGAAGGAAACCCCATACAAACATATTGGTTAGCCAGTAAGCCAATCAACCATTGCTCTGACTCGTCTTTCGTTTAGGGTGCCTTTATTCCCATAGGGTGCCTTTATTTCCAAACTATTGCACCAAAAAGTATATTTACTTCCTTTAAATAGAACAAAGTTAGCAGTAGGCAAGCACAATAAATCATTATAAAACTCACGATTCACCCCGTTCGCAATTTAATTTTGAAATGACTTTGATTCTCATAACGAAAAAAATATATACTGTATATATTTTTTGTAAAGACATGTTCAAGGAGTTCAGATAGAGCCTGTAAACAGACTCGAACAGTCGAACCACAAACTCCATGCTTTTTCTGGACTTTTTGGTAATTTCTCTACTATGCTACAGTAAGTTGTGTGGTTATGATGCAATAGTTCGCATATTTTCACAAAAACGGCTGCTACAGGGCCATTACGTGAGATACAAGGTAATGGAGCTTTTTTGTCCTGTTTCTTTAGAAATGAACAATGGAGAAATAGAGTCTTTAAATGGTTCGGATGTAAATTTATTTGCTGTCAAAGTAAACTCCAAAATGAATGGAATGCTAACGTAAGGTGATAGCCAGGTAGCATCAGAATCTATTCAGAGCTGCTTCAACTTCCGGATGTAAGCGTACGCCTTGGAACTGCTGCGTTGTTTTCCGATGTGTTCCGTTACCTCTGACCTTGCCGGATCCTTCTTCCTCTTGCGGGACCTGTGTTCTTGGACCTTCGAATTTACAAATTAAGCACTGTATATTACACTTTGTTTGCACATTTACCTCACTGTCTCACTATTTCATTATTCCCAAAATCAATCAAAAAGTTTTATAAATTCCTTTTTAGGTAACGCTTTAGATTACAGCCCGGAAAGTACTGCGTAAATACACCGAATTTACAGCGTAACTTTCGGTAATTATAGTGTAATTATAAAGTATGTACGTGTATTTATAAGGGAACAATTTATAATATCTGGGGAATAAACGGGTAACAACAAAGAGAAATACAAATAATATATCCAGTAAGTATTTTATAACTA
>JACXGM010009410.1:0-27620 GCA_016801145.1 Umbra pygmaea
CATGAGACTCCAGGATTAATCTTAGCCTGGCTGTTAGCCTGCTCTGGAGCAGGCTAGCTGCAAAGAATAAATCTCCATGGTTACTTGGCTGGGTTTACTTCTAGCAGCTTTTGTGCAACCAAGTCGAGGCTAAATTCATCCAGGATAGCTTGAATATCCCGGCTTAATCCCTTATCTTGGTTTTGTGCAATACCCCCCTTGCCGGCAATCTATCGGGCTACACTTGCTCACTCAAATTGAAAGACTTTCACGATCCAAATCAAAATCTTGAGTAATCAGTTCAATTGGAAATCGCTTTTTAACTTAGAGGCTGTCCTTGTTTTTCTGTTTTGGTGAAGAATTCGCTGACATAGAAAATTATAAACTTGGCCAAAACTCAAAGGAAAACAACTATCTACATTTCGGCTTTGCTTTTCCGTCACTTCAAACGCGCGATCTAAAGGTCTTAAAGTGTTAAAATCTTCACAATAATTCAAGAGTACTGTACTTTCATGAACCCAAAAGGTGAAAGCATTGAAAATTGTCTAAAATAGGTGAATGACTTACCAAAATTGTCTGTCTCCCACACCGGCGATTTCATGCAAATGTAGTTTAAAACCAAGATCACGGCCGAAAAGAAATTAGTAAAGGCTAGCAGGGGATTGGTCATAAACTTAGAACAGGTTAGAAAAACTGAGAAACTAGAAGGGAGCAATTAGCCAAGAGTGCATATTACAAATATTCACAATAAATCTACTTTTCATCATACATCCAACTTCTCAGATTTGTGTACTAAACATTGTCAAGAGTCTTCATATGAACTTGTGATTGAATCCGAGTATCCGTTTTCAACCGGTGGATGTGTAAAGCATTTTTTAAGCATTAGCAATAAAATTAGATTTCCTCTATTTCAAACATTTTTGGATATTTTGCACATGGTTACATGTTGTAGTGTCTTCCTTGTGACATACCAAGTTTGGTGTTGATATCTCAAAGATTTGCAGAGATATGACCCAACTTCCTGTTTGGTGGCGTTGCTGCAGATTATGATTGGCTGTACTGGGCAAACAGTTTAGAAAATCAAAAATACAATAGATAACTTTTGTGAGACTTGCTCTGATGATGATGCGTGCCCATTCTGAAGAAGATTGGACAAAATTTGTAGGAGGAGTAGCGAACAAACTTGTTTCCTAAATCTTTATTGTACCGAGAAATCCGATAGGCAGCCGTTATAGATTCTTAAGGCTTTTTTGTTCTTCATGACAAATAAGGAATATGGAATGAATTTCAGAATTTTAAGACAAATGGGATGCAAAGGGCATCACTTAAAAAAAATGGGTGTGTCCTGTAGCACCACCTATGGTCTAAAGTGATTCATGTTTGGTGTGGTAGTTAATAATGTGCTACAGTTTTATCATGCCAAATTTCAGAACTTTTGATGTTTGTGGTCTCGGGGCTGCCATTGACATCAATGGTACAAGAAAAATAATAATACTAACAATAACAATCGGTTTCCTCCTTTCGGAGAAATCCTAATAACAACTGTTATAACTAGAGATCAAGCATAATATATACGCTCACCAGCCACTTCGTTAGGTACACCTTGCCATTTTGGACGCCCTTTTTCCTATAGAACTGCCTTAATTCTTTGATGCATAGATTCAGCAAGGTGCTGGAAACATTCCTCTGATATTTTGATGTGAGCTTTGTGACATGGCACGTTATCCTGCTGAAAGTGGCCATTAGAAGATGGGTATACAGTCATAAACGGATGGCAAGTATCCTCAGGTAGGCTGTGGCATTTAAACAATGCTCAATCAATACTAAGGGGCCCAAGGTTTGGCAAGAAAATATCCCTCACACCATTAAACCACCACCACCAGCCTGAAACGTTGATACAAGGCAGGATGGATCCATGCTTTCATGTTGGTTACGCCAAATTCTGACCCTACCATCTGAATGTCACAGTGGAAATTGAGGCTCATCAGACGTCAAATGTTTTTCTATTCTTTTACTGTCCAATTTTGGTGGGCCCGTGCAAATTGTAGCCTCAGATTCCTGTTCTAAGCTGACAAGAGTGGCACCCAGTGTGGTCTTCTGCTGCTGTAGCCCATTTGCTTCAATGTTCATTAGGTTTTTCGTCTTTTCACTTTCACGCGTGTTCTTGCCCAGGACGCCATTGCAAATGAGAATCACTTCTCAATCGGTTTACCTGGTTGACAAAAGAAATATTTATATCTAACTATCGAGGGTATAAACACAATGAAGTCCAATAATTATTTCCAACTCTGCCCGCAAAACCCACTACCTATCTTTCTCCTCGTCTCAGTGGCTTTTTATGAATGGTTTCTAAATGTCTCTTCGTACAATGCCACCATAGAGTCCAGCACTACACACACACACGCACGCACACACACACACACACACACACACACACACACGTACACACATACAAGGCTCCACTGGTGTTAACCAGTGTTGGGGAACGTTACTTTAAAAAGTTAGTGATTGCCTCATCATGTTGGGCGCAGATTTGTGGTTAGAGTTATAATTCTCTCTCAGAACCCGAAAAAGCCCAATGGCTCGGGCGTAAAATTCTACTAATAAGTTTGGGCCGGGCTTCGGGCATGGGGACATTCATACGTCTCCTCTGAAGTGAGTAGGCTATGCTGCTTGCTAGCACACACACTTTATACAACACATTTTGCTACTTTTTTGCAAAGTTGCTACAAGCCTTTGTTACCATTTTAATTGATTGAAGCTAACTATTTTCTGTCCGACAAAATGTGGAGAAATATCATGATCTTTTTTAGTTAAACAGTTAGAAATGTTTCATGGCAAAAATAAATACTCTTATCTGTTAGTTTTCCTTGTTAGTTTGACTTTGAACCCAGAGATTGTTGTAAATGGTATAATGGTTGTATTTCGTTATAGTTTGTTATTTGTCTTTATTTTTGTTTTAATTGTCAACTATTTTAATTTAATCAGTTAATATGCTCACATGATTTAATGCTCAATAATAGATATGAACGAAAATTCTTTGCTCTGTTTCAAATATTTAAATAAATGTTTATGGCTGTTTGGAAGAGTAGAAAGTAAATATAAACCCATTTGTTTGTTTTTCAAATTATCAAAATAGGCAGGACCTGCACTTATTTCCAAACATAAGAAAAACAAAGCATAAACATATACTTTCAAATACATTTACCATAAAAAAACAACATCTCACCAGTTTGTTAGAGCTCTTTTTTTAAACTCTTTGGTCTGTTAAAAAAACAAACATTGATTGTTGTAAAGCTTGCAAAGAATATATAACTTGAAAATGACATACCTTCACTCGTTATACAGAACAGAAAAACACCCATTTCGGTCCAAAACATTTTAGTGAGATGAACGAGGACAAGCTTTCCATTTACTTCCCACTCATCAGGCGTTTGCACCTGATGCACAGGACACATTTATTTATCCTTCATGCTTTTTGATAGTTTTGAAATAATGTGAATATTTCCAGCTGTGAAAATGTAGGCTATGTATTCTTCCATTTGCTAACCTCCAATCTGCATAACGCATTACAATTTAAGTGCAAGATCTCCTTTTGTTTGATTGCCGTGGAGGCAAACTAATGAAATACGGATTAAAAAACTACAAAGGATAATAAATTATTAACTTGTGTTCTAAAACAGGAAAGGTGAAAATATAATGTAAATGTAACTAATTTTCTCGTTACTAGTAACTAATTACTTGAATTGTGAAAGTAACGCGTTAGGTTACTTTTTACCAAAATAATTAGTCTTAAGTCTACTGTAACGCGTTACTTCAGATTCAGAATACTTTATTAATCCCTATAGGGAAATTTTATAGTTATACCCCCGGTCAACAAGATAGTACTACATTAGTAACTTAGTAACGCTTTATCCCCATCACTGGTGTTAACCCACTCTCATAATCATGTAGTAGCAAGGGGTCTTAACCCAGGCCCACAGCAGCCACTACAGCCCACCATGAATAACCCAGCACTGAGATGTACTGTCTGAAGACGTGCCCTATGCCACAGGCTGTCTAGCCAATCAACAGCCCAGGGAGAGCATGCTGAAATGGCCCTGGCCATATTGATTTAATTGCCTTGGTTTATTTGTGGCATCCTAATTATTGACTGGAGCTGAGTTTAATGGGTCTGGCTTTATGAACATGTGGAAATGACTGCATAGGCTTTGGCTTCCTAAATAGCATCTTAGTAGTGCCCTACATCTGACCAGGAGTTATGGACAGTAGGGTGTAGGGTGCGTTTTGGGAGGTAGCTGTGGGCCTCATTCTGCAGTTTGTTTGGCCTGTAACAAACAGCTCCTCCTCCCTAGGTCATCATTCACACTCATTTTAAAGGTGCATTCTGGGATTCATTTTGAGAAAACAATAACAACAGTAGCCTTGTTGAATTGAAATGACCAAGGAATAGAGTCCCAGATCACAGAATGTAGCTTTAAACACTTCCTGGACTCTCTTGACAGCTGAAAATCGTTTAAAACAAAAAAGAAAGTCGTTTGGCGCAACACCCTTTACGACGGCGGACCGGGACAACGCTTTGGTTTTACTGGAGTGAGGGGGGTGGTAGCTGCCGGTGTATAGGGCTGTAATATTTACCCTTCATCACCCTCAAGGGGGTTGTTTGGCTTTCATAGGCAGCGCATTGTGTCAACCTAGGGTCCATTAACACAAGATGAACGTAATAGCTTTACTGTACTCAATACATCTGGACGTGTATTTCAATCAAGGCCCCTTAGACGACAGTACTTCAACTGATACTCAGCGATATGACGTTGCCACGGGCAACACTACAGATATTCAGTTTAGGACAACGCCAGAGGTTCACATTAATAGAACGCGTCTGAGCATGTGCAGGGTACACTTCACACGTTTACATGTCAAAGCTTTGAGCCCAAAAGAAGTTTGAAGTTCAAATTGACCCATTAGCATTCAGTCTTAGATATTTGCAATCTCAGTTAGCTGTGAAATTCCATGTTTAGTTCAGATGGTTTTAATGACATGGTACACAATTTTCAGCTACCCTTTTTAGCTCAATAGTGCCACTTTTACAACTAGTGGCCAAAATTGCCCACTGCATCCTTCAGTTGGTGCATCGCTAACTGTAAACGTTGTGGTATGATGTTAATTTTGTAATGTAAATAAAGCCCCTGTAGTTTACAACATAATGTGCCCTTCCCAACACAAATACCACCACTTAATGACCAAACATGTTATTCCTCTCAAACTTTTCTTTGTTTGTTGTCGCTAGCATTGTGATGACAGATAATATTTAGCATTTGGCCATTGTTATGCAAGGAGGACAAGAAACACAAGAGCCCCACTGTTGTTGTTGTTTTTAGAAAGAAGCAATTTTAATTAACCCTCATTTAATGATTGTGCTAATGAAATCAGCAGTGCTCTGCTCTGTGTTAAAGGAGTGTATTTTGAGCCTTTGTACTGTACATATAAATGTGTCACTGGAATGGTGGTGGGGACATGGGGGGCTGGGTGGTGAGGAGGGGAGGTGAAGGGTTTGTCTGATGAGAACAGACCGAAATAGAATACGACCTTGATCTAAGTCAACACAGTTTATCTATATGAAACATACTGTGATCACAGTCTGAAAACTCAGTATCCTGTTTATTAGGGTCACGGGCCAGGCATTACATTTTACATATCAGTCATTTAGCAGACGCTCTTATTCAGAGCAACTTACAGTAAGTACAGGGACATTCCCCCAGAGCAACCTAGGGTAAGATGCCTTGCCCGAGGACACAACGACATTTGGCTCAGTCCAGAATCGAACCGGCAACCTTCTGACTACAAGTCAGACTCCCTAACCACTGAGCCATCTGGCGTTAAGCATTCGTTTAAAATGGACAAAACAAGCAACCTAACGACTTTGAGCGTTGTATGATCGTTGCAAGGGCACCGATTCCAGAATCTCAAAAATGCATCCAGTCTTGTTTTATACACTTACTGTGGTAATCCATGTTTGTCAGGGCCAGAAATTCAAGGGCCTGAAAGACCATGTAGTCTGAAGTGAAATGACCTTTTTGACAACAGACTAAATTCTTAACCTGACCAAAGCCCTGGTATTAGTACACATGGGTGATGTGGGCAAAAGAAACATGATTATAAGGGTTACAGCTACGGGGACGTTTGCCCTGAGTGGGCCAGATGTTGTTGCTGTGCCCTTGAGCAAGGCATTTTACCATTTTACCTTAAGTTTAGGGGATGTCCCTGTACTTACTATAAGTTGTTCTGGATAGGAACATTAGCTAAATGACTAAATTGGAAATTAAAAAATATGTGGTGGTCATGGCAGCACACTGTACTTAAATAGGGTTCTCAAACTGGTGAATGAACACGATGACTCGCAGCATTGCAATGAAAAAACATTAAATTTTTTTCTGCTAAATATATTTATAATAGCCTACTGTATACAAGATCTTTAAGTCACCCCAAAAGATGAGTGGAGACCATTTATTACCACACTGCTTTTTTAAACTTGTAAGTTGCTATTCCAAGGTGATACAGTGAATTTCTTAACATTTGTCTGAAGAAGCCATAATCATCAAAATTGAGTGACCTGTTTTGAATGAAATGGTGTTATTCATCAATATTTTTAAGTTTTTCCACCTGCTCATTGACAAGGTCAAGAAGCACAATATATTTGGAATCTCTGGTGTAGAGTAGGTTTCTTCCAAATAGTATGGAACTGGCCTGAAATGTTTGCTCAACCTTTAGTATGGATGTAACCTTACTGTCTTTACACCTCGATTGTGTCTGTGATGATCACCTCATTTCTACTCCTAATGAGTAAAAAAAACACAAAGACCTTCCAGAGTGTTCCTGTAGCGTTTAATCTGGCTCCTATTTAGGTCAGGTCTAACAACGCAGGTTGCACGGGCCTGATGATGTTTCCCAACAACATATCAACAAAAAAAAGGGAGATTTTTAATTACAGTATCTATGGCCCCACGTGTCCAATTCCCTTTCATATCAGCCTCTGGGGGCCCTAAAGAGGGGAATTGAAAGGAACACGGCAACGAGAGAGCGAGAGAGCAGCGTAATTAAGGAGAGGAAGAAGAATAGACTTTGGTGATTATATTTTTTTCCTCACCTGAGCCGCTCAGGACTTTTATATTGAAATGTGTATCTTCATGTGACATATTCATTATCGGGATAATCGAATGCAGACTTCTTTTAGCCGGGCTTGGATGCTTCTCTGCTGTTTTATTCTTTGTTTGTTGTTTATTCCCTGTTTGATAACTTTGATTTCAAACAAAAGTAAGGAGATCAAAGATCAGAAAGTGTTTCCCTGTGATGATGAAGAGTAGCATCTCCCCTGCGCTCGCCGCCTTACAGTAGCTTCCCCACTGTGGCCTACATTGGAGGTGGCTAATCAACACCTTAACCAGTGACTATAAAACATTGTACCAGGTAATATCACATGTTGCCCCATCTGGTTCAGTCACGTCAATTTAACAGTTAGGGGGGCCAAATCGGACATACAGTTACATATCAATGGGGATAAATCACATTTATTTAAAACATAGATTATTTTAAAAACCTGCTTGTCCATGTGGTGTAGTGGGATAAGTAGCTGTCTTGCAGGAAAAGCTACGTCATAATAGTCAGTGGTTCGATCCTGACTATGGCTTCAACAATTTAGCGCGGAACCTCCAGCACAGCCAGTTGGCATAGCGCTACCTGGGATTTGGGATAGATAACTCGGATTATCTACATTGCCACGTCGCTCTCCAGCGACTCCTTGTGTCCAGCTCGGGCGCCTGTAATTTAAATCGTGGAAGTATATGTGGTGAACGTACTCATCCCGTGCATGATCTGATTATGGCAGGGTTAGTGGGAATTGGATGAGACCAATTGGGAGGGGGTAGAAATGGGGAATAGTCCTCCTTGATAAGTGAAGTGCGCCCCCTGTCCCTCATGTCCTCTTCCTCACTCGTCCTTTCTCTCCATTTAGTCAGCCACGCTAACCGCCGGGTTCTCAACCTCACACAAACCGGGCCTTTAACCGCTCTGTCTAACCACTTCTGAGGGGGAACAGGAAGTGTCTGATGGCCCGGTTACGGGAGGTTCTGGGTGCATAATTGAGTATTGAGTAACGAACAATGGGAGCCATGGTGTTGTACCAGGAATGGCTCCATGCCTCCAGCAGTACCCGGGGCACTACAATACCACAGTCATTTAATTGGTCCTCTAAAACCACCTTTCTGTCGCGCCCTCGGCACCCTACCTGCTCCTGACTGCCTCTTGGCCCACAAACACACACACACACACTCGTGGTGTTAGCTTAGCGTGTCAGGGTTAAAAGGCTGGGGCGTGTTAATGAAAACATACGCAGACACAAGCTCTGGTCTGCGGGGCCTGTTGAATAGTGATGGGGTCTGTAGCTTAGCGTTAGCACTGCCTGCCCTAGGGGCCCGTGGCCCCTGTAAAGCAGTGGTTAGATGGTAATGACAGGCCCTAACGCTCCCTCTGGTGCCATTAGAGCGAGCAGGCAGAGACACGTGTGTGTCTGTGTGCACGCGCGCAGCTGCAGGGTCTTTTGTATGCACCTCTCCCAGGTAAAAAGGTATTCGTTAGATCTCCCGGTCTGTCCCAAGTTCCCAACGCAAGGCACAGGGCTGCTTCAGAAGTACCTTTTTGTGTCTTGGTAACAAAGGCCCTTTTGACATCACACAGAGGGGCCCTCTGTGAATAAAGAAGCTAGTCCTTATGTAGTCTATGAGCACCACACAATTACACTACCAGACCAAGCTACAGTTGACTTTTCAATGTCAGGTTTACCTTTAATTCAGCCATATCAAATACCCTTCTGGTGATGGGCTGGCTCTCACCACCCACCAACAATGCATATCACTGTCCTGTAGCTGTGGGTGTGTAACAGTTAGATGTTGCTGTGGGTGTATGATAGATGTAGCTGTGGGTGTATGATAGATGTAGCTGTGTGTGTATAATAGTTAGATGTAGCTGTGGGGGTATGATAGATGTAGCTGTGGGTGTACAGATGTACAGATGTCGCTCATCTAATTTGGTGACACACATACCGTGTCAATGTTTGGTACATTTTGTTGAAATGGACTAAATGAAATGGACAATTACAGACACATAGTGGTGCTAGACCATTTAAAATTCGATACTCTGAAAACGCAGCCAGATTTTGCTGTACAATACTTGATTGTAACTTTTAGATATTACTTAATTCAGACAAACATCACAGTTTTAAAAGAAGCTCACCAAAAATCAGTTTTAAATATTTTACCTGCGTTCTAATTCAGTAAACAAACGTGTGTACTCCGTGCTCCAGGACTGTTGTTTATTGTTGCTATGTTACTATGTATGTTCGTTAGGTGTGTGTAAATGTACTACATATAGTCTTACATTATTTTGAACATTGTTTATAGTTGAAAACAATCCTGACTGCTGAAAAGCCATTCAAAAGGTATTTTTGTAAGTCGTTATATTAACAATCTATACAGCAAGCATATATATCATATATATATCGTTATATTAACAATCCATACAGCAAGCATATATATCATATATATATTGTTATATTACCAATCTATACAGCAAGCATATGTGGCCTAGTGGTTCAAAACCCTAGTTTTTTGGACAGAGACTACCATTAAACAAATGTAATTGTATTATTATAGATAATAATTTAATGTATAATTTCTCAATATAAATACACTGCATTCCAAATAATTATGCAAATGATATTTTACACTGAATTTCCTAAATAGTCAATGCAAATGACAGTCAGTATAATTTTCTAGTCACCAACCTTTTTTTTTATTTGAACTTTATTTAACCAGGTTAATAGATTGAGAACAAGTTCTCATTTGCAATCGCGACCTGGCCAAGATAAGGTGCAAGGTGCAATGCGACATTAAGTTACACAGAATACAAACATTCAGGTAAATAGAGGTAGATTTTTGGAATGTAAAGTGGCAGTACAAGTGAAATAACACTAGGATAGGTAAAGTGATTAACATGGCTGAAAATTGTAATGTGCAAATTATACAAAGACAGCTGTGCAGTTGATTATGTGCAATATGCGTTAAGGCTTTGATGAGTACGCTAGGGCATAAATGGGCGAGAGATGGGGTAAAGTCAACATGTGCAGCGGTCAGTCAGTAGATTTGAAAGTAATGCCTGGTTGTAGTGATGGGGACGGTGGACTCGGTGGAAATTGTGTTCCAAAGCAGCAGAGAATTGAAACGAGGTGCGGGCTTTTTGTAGCGACTAGGGAGGTATACCTGCTCAAGCGCAGGTTGAGAGTGGGTGGTGATGCTATGGATATTAATGAGCTTAGGTAAGGTGGTGTTTTGCCTAGTAAGGACTTGTAGATGAGGTGGTACCAGTGGTTTAGGTGCCGGGTGTGTAACGAGGGCCATCCCACTAGTGAATAGAGGTTGCAATGGTGGGTGTTGTATGGGGCATTGGTAACAAAACAGATGGTACTGTGATATAGTATTCTAATTTCTTCAGCAGAGAGTTTGAAGCTATTCTGTAGACAACATTTAGGGTACATCTAACATACCATTATGGTATAAGTTGAATTTCATTGAACAGACCACCCAATGTAAACAGTATTTATTTCAAAAATATAAAACTCAAAATGCACTGTTCCAAATTATTATGCAGAACAGAGTTTCAAAACATTTTATAGGTTGTAAAGAACTAAAAATGGTAGTAAATAGGTCATATTTACTGAAATCAAAAGCTATTTCAATTAAACACATCTTAACAGGGCAAGTTACATAGGACCCCTTCACAATTCTTGCATCTTGTGAGTTTAGGATGTCAGAATAGCATCCCAGAGCTGCTGTTTTGATCCGAACTGCCTCCACCCTCATAGATCTTTTCCTTGAGGATGCTCCAAAGGTTCTCAATAGGGTTGAGGTCAGGGGAGGATGGGGGCCACACCATGAGTTTCTCTCTTTTCATGCCCAGAGCACCCAATGACACAGAGGTATTCTTCGTAGCATGAGATGATGAATTGTCATGCATGAAGATGATTTTGCCACGGAAGGCACAGTTTTTCTTTTTGTACCTTGAATGAAAGTGGTCAGTCAGAAACTCTATATACTTTGCCGAGGTAATTTTCACACCTTCAGAGACCTTAAAGTGGCCTACCAGCTTTCTCCCCATGATTCCGACCCAAAACATGACTCTGCCACCTCCTCGTTGACGTCACAGCCTTATTAGGACATGGTGTCCATCCACCAACCATCCACTTCTCCATCCATCTGAACCATCCAAGGTTGCACAACACTCATCAGTAAACAAGACTGTTGTAACTATTAGTCTTCATGTATTTCTGGACCCACTGCAACCATTTCTGCTTGTGAGCATTGGTTAAGTGGGGCCAAATAGTAAGTTTATGCACAACTGCAATCCTCTGGAATTACACCTTAAGGTTCGCGGGACTCCAGAGGCACCAGCAGCTTTAAATCCCTGTAGCTTCAAATCCCTGTTTGCTGCTTTGTAATGGCATTTAGCACCTCTCTTAATCCAATAAATTTGTCTGGCAGTAACCTTCCTCAATGTGTCTTTATCTGCACAAACCCATCTGTGCTCTGAATCAGCCACAAATCTCTTCACAGTACAATGATCATGCTTAAAGCGTAACTCTCGCCAAAATGCAACCTACTGTCTTTTTTTGAATGAACAAGAGTCAAACTTTCATTTAAAAGCATAACTAGGATGGAAACGCCACTTTTAAGATTTTCCTTTCACCAGGGGCTGTACGCAACTCTGATATGATCCGTCCCTCTTTTTTTTGCGGTTTCATTTCTTTTTTCCTGTGTAAAACATCTAGAATCCTGCATTAACACAACCTCTGTATAGCCTTTTAATGTTTTTAGCAATAGAATTGTCAATTTAGCTCTTTGTACTGTAACAAGTATGTGTGTGAAAAATGAATGTTCATTCACAAAGAAACCCCACAAATAGGAAAGTCCAATTGCATTTGGTATATAACATTTTGTATAGCAAATGTCAGTTGCATGGTTTCTAAACAAAAATTTTCTCTACCAACAAGGACCAAATGACAACTCAGGCTTTCTTCATGATTTTAGTCAAAACAAATTAAATTATTATAATTAATAAGAAAAACTTCCTCACTGTACACAAACATTTATCAACTTGCTAACAGGACTGAAAGGTGCTGACACCTGTACTGGGTTTATTTAATTGATAAATAGGCCTACATTTAAAATATAAATATAATAATGTGTGTGCTAGGCTGGAGAAGTAATATTCTTTATTATAGCACAAGCCTTTTGAAAGTATTTGTTTTAAAAAGGTAATCATGTCTTCTTGGACATAAAAACAGGATATGAAGTGATGCATTATAGGCAATACTCTGTGCAGGATTTACAATGGACTGATCAGTTTGACCAGTCAACCTTTATAAATACATATAATTTTCATAATCATATCTTCCTTGGCATCAGACCTTTCATAAATTATTTTGTAACATTGTTGCTCAAAACCTTACGCTAGCAAATTTTTCCTGATTATTAATTTATTCCTCAATGTTGAAGGATTTGTGTGACTTTGACAAGGGCCAAATTGTGATTGTTACACACCTGCAGTGGTCAGTACTAGAGCTGTGTGATGTCTGACTTTACACATAGTCAAATGGACATGTCCAACTATTGTCAATAGACGATGTTATCGTTTCTTTTTCTATAAATGGCATTTATTTTATGTGCTACGAGAAGTGAATTGGCAGGAATAACACACCTGCACTGTATTAACACATTAAAATGCTGCGAACAAATATAGCGGTCAGATATAGCTATAAGTATGCAGTTGGCAGGTGGAGAACCCGGTGGATAATTTTTATTCATGTTTCATGCAACGGATGGCAGCGCAAAAGTGCACAAAAAACGACATAAACCTGTAAAGCTAGATTCAGAAAATAAACAAACAGGAAAATACAGCGATGTCACTTTTTCCAAGATGTCGCTTTCTAATGGAACGAGTTATAGTTGTTATAGTAAATACATTAATAAATAATAAAATGCTGGGTTTGACATCATGTCATTACTAAAGTGTCATTAAACAGGAACAAGCTTGAAGTGTATAAAATCATTATTACACTTACCTTATATAAACAAATAGGTCCATATAATACTTTTGCAGCCTTCTAATTATTTAGTAAATCTACATATTATTTTGGCCGCTTTTCTGCCTTTTATAGCCTACTTTCTTGAACTGTTTCGGTAAGTCTTGAACTGCGTTTTGATGAATCAAAGTCCAAATAAATAAAGAATCCAGTAGACTACATCTAAAAGTAGTCAATTGTAGAAAATTATAAATATGGTATATGTTTTCAAATGTAAAATATTTATCAAGAGCTAATCAGTTTGACGTGTTCCCTCTACATGAACACTGACTACCTTTGTTATTAATTTAGTTTGCTGTACTTTAAATTTTGTCTTTATAGTGCTTGTAAATAAAGTTGTTTTTGACGCCCTGTGACATTCCTCTATTTTGCAATCTTGTTTTTCGATGTTCTCTATCCCTTTCCCAATATTAGGCTATAGCCTATTTGCAAAAATACTTTCTGAAATGAAACCCAATTGCACAGAAATACATTTTTAATCCTTAAAAGCATAAAAATTCTGTTAAATAAGATATGGCAGATTTTTTGCTGCTTGGTGCACTTTGCAGTTTCTACAAATAATATTAATTGTTCTCTTGCATTATTTCAATAGCCTATCACATATTGTTTTGAAAATGAAGGCTATGGCCTATAGCAAATCAGGAAAATACCAGATTAGGCTGTTTGTACATTTTTGTCAGCTCACTGTGCTGCACGTTTATGCCCTGCCAGATAAGGCAGCGCGAGTCAAGTTCAATTTGAACAAAACATTGTTTTTCACATCATCACGTGGTTGCCATTGTTGATGGCTGACGTCGAGAGTCGATGTAATCGTCCTGTCACCCAGCCCTAGTCAGTACCTATCAAAAGTGGTCCAAGGAAGGAAAAGCGGTGAACCGGCGACATGGGTGGCCAAGGCTCATTGGATGCATGTGTGGACTGAATGCTGGCCCATGTTGTCAGATCCAACAGATGAGCTATTGTAGCTCAATTTGCGGAGAAGGTTTATGCTGGTTCTGATAGAAAGGTGTCAGGACATAGTGTATCACAGTTTGTTAGCATTTTGGTGGCAAAAGGGGGACCTACACACTATTAGGCAGGTGGTCATAATGTTATGGCTGATCGGTGTATGTAATAATGTTTTTACGAATGAAGTGCTGACCATGAACTGACCACCAGATATTTACATAATTTGATTACCATAGGGTGAGACAGAGACTACTGTTAAACGTACACATCGGAGTTGATTGATCAGTGTCTTTTCAAAAGTTAAAGCAGGTATTCTGTCCACTCAACATTTCTAGGTGATTAAGTTAAGCCTGGAAACAGTGGTTCACCAGACGTATTGCTGACAACACCAACGTTTCAATGAAGAATTTGTATGGAGTATTTAAACTGCCATACAGCAAATGGAGAGGGAGTCGTCTCATGGGATTTGAGTGGACAGCTCAGGTTTATTATGTAACATAAACTTTGTTCATTTATACAAACTCTGACTCATGTTTGAATTGAGGATACTTATAAGAAGACTTGATTACAAGTTATCAGGTTCACAGTAGGACATAAACATGACTTTCAAATCCTTGCCTACTATTGGTGTTAGAGTGTCCTGGAGTATCTCAAACGTTTCGCCTATAGGGAGGCCAGGGCTATTCCACCTGCACAACACTGCTTGTACAGGAGTTCGCTTGAGATTAACAGAGATTTATTTGATGCAATTCAACGAGACATAATCTGTCGTGCCATGATCCACAAAGAACACTATACATTTTCCTTGTTCAATAGAAGGATGCTGTGTAATTGCTCTGTGCCACTGATCATCTTTGCTTGACTTTGCCAGGCACTGAACTCCTTCTTTGACATTCACTTCAAGCATGACTTTGCACTTAGACTGATCTTCAATGATGAGATTCTCAAGAATGGCAAACTGTTCTTTGCTCTTGTGAAGTCTTATATAAACCTTGCCATTATTCAGAATCGACAGTAGTGTCCCACTCTCTGCCTGTCCAGCTCTGATATCCTGGGATGGATTGGACCTATCCTTCAGAGGCTCCACAGACCTTCTCATGGCAGCTGATTGGAGCTGATTTGAGTTCACAGATGGGACGGCTAATGCTGAACTGTCTGCCTTTCTGTTGCACTGGTCTTCGCCTATATCCTGCTTGTGTTTAGTTGGTAAAGGGTTTGGGGGTCACAATTGGATGCCCCTGTCTATGAAGTTCAAGGCTTAATGAGCTCACCAAACCAATTGTGTGTTCCAATTAATCAGTGCTAGGTAGTTACAGGTATTCAAATCAACAAAATGATAAGGCGTGCTCAAATTTATGCACCAATCTAATTTCGTTTTGATGTAAACTGCACCTCTTCTCTTAGTCCAATGAATCTCATTTCACTACCGAAATGTTACTGTTTACTTCACATAATTGATAGATCAAAATGAAATTGCTGATCCAAACACCCAATTATTTATAAATGAATATCATGGAAATTGTCAGGGGTGCCTAAACTTTTGCAGTCGACTGTATGTTTGTATTGTAGTAGATGTAGCTATTGCTGTATTATAGTAGATGTAGCTGTGGGTGTATTGTATTAGATGTAGCTGTGTGTGTATTATAGTGGATGTAACTGTGGGTGTATTATATAGTGTGTGTGTGTGTGTGTGTGTGTGTGTGTGTGTGTGTGTGTGTGTGTGTGTGTGTGTGTGTGTGTGTGTGTGTGTGTGTGTGTGCGCGCGCGTGCGTGCGTGCGTGCGACACTATGATCAAAACATTTCCTGGTTGTGTACCTATGAAGAGAACGTGCTCATCAGTTTTATAATCTAGAGTCTTAAAGACTTAATGTGTAATGAAGCATAACGCAGCATGTATTGAGTCTTCAGGACAACCCTCTACTGCATCCGACCACAACATTAGCTCTTTATAACAGCTACAGGAGAAAATCAGTTTCCCAGCGCTTCAGAACGTTGGTTTGAGAGGGATATATCTGCCTTTGATCACCAGGGTCTGATTTACATGAAGTCCTTGTATCAGTTTTGTGAGGAAAAACTAAATTAACCAGAGCGTAGAGGAGAAGACTGCCCCACCTTCTCTCACCCGCAGCATGGAACATACAGGAATACATACCGTATATACTCAAACAACTTCTGTCATCCTAAAACTGAATGGAATTGTTTCTAAAGTTGGTTCCCTCTGCTTTGATATCCAGGCTAAATGTTCAGTCAGCTAGTTAGCCTGGGCACCACAGCGTGCCTTCAGAAACCCTAAACCAACCTGCATATTTATCTGTTCTGTTAAAGTTCATTATTGCTAAGTAATCTGTTTTCAAGATAAGCTTTTGTGTAAAACACAGAAGACGGACAGTCCCATCATTTCAAAGTTAAAGTCTCGAGGCTATGCTGGGGTGCAATCGTTTCACTGTAACAATGAACAGGACATCTGAAAAGATGCCAGATGTGTCAACAATACACTTTTTTAAAGTTCTGTGTTGTTGCCCCCCCCCATCACCACCCTGCCATTTATCTCCCTGTCTCTCTCTCACCCCCCCTCTCTCCACAGATCCCCTCTGCTGCGCTCCTAATGGAGGTGCTGCGCCTCAAGATGAAGGAGAGGAAACTGCTGACAGAAGAGCTGGCCGTGATCACAACAGCAGTCAGCGAAAACGGCTGACGCCCACTCTGGGGCTCAGAAAAACAGTCATCCTCCTTCCCTCCCTTCACCTCGTCCGTCCGTCTCCCCCCTCCCCCCCTGTGTCCAAGCCTTCCGTTCTCAGTGGGGGCTGGCCTCTCAAAGTCGAGTTGAAGTTGTGCGCGCGTGCGCGACTTGACTCCATGCCGCGCTTCCAGAACCAATATTTACGAGGGAAGCGCCGTCGACTCACCCAGAGCCACTCACTCACGCAGCGTTCTGCTACGATGCCTGGGACCAGCTTTTGTAAATGAGCCCCTAACATCTGCGTTAGCGGTTAGCGCTCTCCATCTGCGATTCAGGGCCCTTTAGCATCAGGCTAATTTACAGTACAGAGACAAATGCTATCTCTGTCTTTACACTCCAAAAGCGATCCTGGGCTGCTGATATGGCAAGTGCTTACGTTTCTACTTAAAGTTCAATTTTGTATTTTTTATTTCTTCAGTTATTTATTTTAGAGGTCAAAGGTTCTTGCTTGCTAGGCTGGGATCTAACCCAATAAAACATGCTTGAAAAATTGCACTAACAACACAATTACAGTAAAATGCAGGAACGCTTGGATACATACAGCACTCTCACAGGATTCTATTAACCATTTGAACGTGTTGTAATTTGGAACACGTTTGAACCCATTGGATTCCATCAGCTGTTCACATTTCAGTGAACAAATTCTCAGAACATTATTTGTTATCATGAAGTTTTTTTGTGTTTGTTATGTTACTGTTTTAGAGGGATTATAGTCATTTGTTTCAGAATGCAATTAGACATTGAGTGATTTTTTTTCTCAACATTGGACAACAGTAGGTAATTATGATTTTAAATAAGTGTTGCCAAAAATGTTATTCCCTACAGCGTGTGTGTATTCTTGACTATTGGTGTCACACTTAATATTGTGGCTTATATGCAGCACTGTTTTTATGACCAGAATTTTACTGTTTTATCAGATGTTTTCAAATAAATGCATTAGTTCAATCTTCATTTATCCAGCCATTTAAATCTATTTTTCAAGAGTGTCAAAAAGCGGACACATTCAAAGACCATGTTGCAGGTTAACCACCACCACTGTCGATTAATGGGTACATAAAGCAATTAAGATATGTGTATCATTTTAAAATTGTCCAGTTTTTGGTATTAGCGTTTTTTTAACGCAATTCGGTGATGATGTTGCTTTGGGGAGACTGTTGCTTTTTAGAGGAAACTAGCCTCAGCCTAGTACTAGAAATATGGTGACTGACTGGGTTGAGAAAGAGGTGGCAAGAACCACTAATAGCATGGATGATGGCCCGCAGCCGTATAATTTCGAACCTGACAGACGTGAGAGGGCAAATGAGGAATTGCCGAGAACTGATGGACGTGAAAGTTAAATGCACGGTCCCAGGAGAATGAGTGGAGAGTTGGTAAAGTGTGCTGGTGAGTTGCTACCATTTAGCAACACAGCAACAAGTGCTGGGGCTAGTTTACGAACAGCAGTGAATACAATAATGACACATTATTTTTACTGTCAGTGAATAGCACAGAGTGAAAGTCAACATTTTATATCTAGTGACAGTGATCATGTTAGTTCAGATTAGTACCGGTTAACTTATCTAGATCTAGAAATAGAAGGCATCATGCTAGCTATGGGCTAACTTATCTAGATCTAGAAATAGAAGGCATAATGCTAACTATGGGCTATCTTATCTAGATCTAGAAATAGAAGGCATCATGCTAGCTATGGGCTAACTTATCTAGATCTAGAAGTAGAAGGCGTCATGCTAGCTATGGGCTAACTTATCTAGAAATAGAAGGCATCATGCTAGCTATGGGCTAATTTGCCAGTCCCAACTGTGAAAGCCCCCCCAAGATAATCCCTAATTAAATCTATCCCTCAACGTTGTAAACACATTATTTCCTATTAGATATCCCACGTTTTGATGGTAGTCTACTAGCTCCAGTAACAACATATTTGCCTGGTGTTTATTTCTTAGCATTTACCTCTTCCTCCAGTGAAAATGTGTGACTGTATCCGTCCCATGGAAACTGCGGTGGAGAGTTTGTGCTGTAGGGAAGTGAGAGCGTTTTGGTTGCTCACCCCGCGACCAGCAGATGTGACGTGCCTCACTCAGCATCCAGGATTTGAAGCATGCTGCCTGAATCCGTTTGTGCTGAAGATGGCAAACACACATTTCAGGCAGGCTCACGGTCCCCTTCAGGCCAGCACGCACGAGTATGTTAATTTTTTATGTTTACTTTACCATTATTTTTACACTGAGTCATATGAACCAATATAATATAACATATTAATATAACTAATATAATATATATTATTATAATTATAATCTTAAATCTGCGCTATCTACTGCTGAACACTACTCGTCTCTCGTCACTCTCATGGGTCTTAAGGCGGGCTTTGGTCTGTCGTCTCCCCAAGGTGTACTGATATGCATTGTGGGGGAAAGGAGTATCATTACAAATCGCTGTAAAATAGTACCTACTTTTTTGTTTTATATTTCGTTTTGTGATACCCAACAACATCAAATGCAATGGATAACAGTTGAAATGTTTATTACCAACAAGCAAACTGGCAAATTTGTTGGAAAATGAACCCTGCAACACGGCCTTTAACTAAAATTGTGCTTTTTTCCTAAGTTCAACCTCAGGAAAGTTGATTGTGGAGAACATCCAAACGTTAAATATAATGGTTGTTTGGGGGGGCTCCGAGATGATTGACAGGCCACTGGCATACCATCAGCATGGTTTCCGATAACAAGCGACCACCAGTGTTGACTTCATTAATGGTGGTCTGCGGTGTAACCCAATGGGCCACACTCACACACAAACACAGCACGCTACAGAGTGAGCGGTCCCACCCTTGACACACCTCCAGTCCTTTAATGTTTTGCCTCTGGACTTTCTCTTTAATGTTTCCTGGTGAATATCAAGCAGTGGTTTGGCCCTCCTCTGTCCTTGAGCAGCAGTCCACCAGTGAAGACCTCCTCTCCAATCAGAACGTCTGTTTCTCTCCTCCCCGTGTTTTGGCTGTTAACACAACATCCCTCTCCGCACAATTAACAATCTAAAATCAGACATTCAGGAATTAACAAAAATAAATTATTTGACTTTTCTTTTTTGTTCCTCTCTCACCCCTCCCCCTTTCAAATATATGCTAATGATGTCGTTTTTTCCTTTATCTTTCTATAAAGGGGGGATTAGCCCAGGACTGTCTCTCCCGCAACTCTGGGACCAATTTAACTGCCATCCAGGAGAGCATCGGGCCCTAGTGGTTAATTACCATTAATTAACATAGTTTCATCTTCCTCTCTGTCTAATACCCAGGAGCAAGCTATTGTCAATATTTGTCCCATATAAACTTGTGCTTGTTTCCCACCAAGTCACAGTCCTGTGGCGTAATTCTGCTAATGACAAACATTAATAACTCTGAGAAATGTAGTACGCAGAGGGGATACAAGCGCCAAGAGTGTGTGTGTGTGGGTGTGTGTGTTTGGGTGTGTATATCAGTGCCACAGCCACTGCACAAATTAGCATGGTGCCACGCTTTTATTTTCTTTCCCGCCCCCCTCTTCATCTGTTAACGCGTAACGCATAGTCAACATGTTTGCCTAAACCGGCACCATCCGGCCCCACTTGACACAGCGTCTATGTGACACGCTCCAAACGACTACCCAGAATTCTCTGGGGTTTAATTAACCTGTCCTTGGCTCTGCCCTCCTGCCACCCGCCGGTAAAGATGTTAAGAGATCCTTAACATACCCTGCACACCCCTACTGACCCCCTGTGGTATATTCCTCTACCCCCCCATCTATAGGAATGGAGAATGACAGCCTATCTCTTTTTCCCGACTCTCTCTCTCTTACTCTCCTTTCTCCCTCTGTGTCTCGTCCTCTCTCTCTCATTAAGGGGCAGTTTCTGAGGAGAATATCTTTGATCAGTAGTTCCAAATGCAAAGATTTCTCTCTCCCTCTTTTTCTCCTACTGACATCAACTCCGTGTCATTTTTTCTTCAATTTTTTCATTTAATTTACCTGTCTCGGTTCTTCCTCTCTTTTGTTTCAGCCGAGCTTTCCTCTGGGGATCACATCTCTCCTGGTTAGGGCAAGGGGTCAGGAGTTGACTATGGGGGCGATCAAGGATGTTGGGCTGGGTGGGTCTCAGGTCACCCGTCATACGCCACTTGGGTGGAGAGCACAGGGGCGCAGGGTAGTAGATAGGCGGATTTCAGCTGCAGATCCAGAGCGTTCTGCCCATGCACTATTAAGCCTGGCTCTCCCCCCTCACCTCCCCACCATGTATCACCAACCAGGATCCTCCGGAGAACAGCCTTTGTTGAGTCAACTGACTTCCGCCTTTCTCCTCCCTGACAGTTTCCCTCACCGCTCCTCAACTGCTTTGACAACCCAGAGCTGCCAAGCACCAGGATAAGGCCTGGCTTTGATATCACAGACAACAACACTGACTTGGCTTACAGTGTGACACTCAGCCAAACACATTGTCAAATCCATAATGCAGCAAGTTTGCTGTGCAGCTTGTGGTCCCCTGTGAAATCCCAGAGAAACAAGGTGTATTTGGTTTAGCGTTGTTTCAGTGGCTCTGGATTGCAGTTCAGTTAAAAACATCACTGCCTTTCACGTGCCGCCTCCTGATCGTCTCAGCTCTCAAGTATATCTCCTTAAGTCCTCAGGCTCTTCTGCTGGAGGAAACGAGCAAAGAAAGGCGACTATTTTAAGACTATTGAGTTGCACCCCGGCTCATGTTAGGAGCATTTCAGACGTTATTGAGTTGTGGTCTTTTTTCTCTCTGAAGGGAAGAACCGGAGCTGCGTGTCCTTCTTCTGGTCCTGCAGTGTAGTAGAGGCCCAGTTCAGTCTTCTTCCCTCCCCAAAAGCTAAGTCAAAAGGGAGGCCAAGGCTTTAGAGTGCCAGGGCCGGCACTCAGCGGGGCTTAGCTCAGCCGGGGAGAGCACAAGAAAGGTTGAGAGGAAACTGTATAGAGCAGCACACATGCTCCAGTGGTTAACGGTCCTTAGGGAATAAGGCTGTAGTGCTCTACCCAGCTGCGCCAACCTATCCTGCCTTTAGCTCCTCTACACCCCAGGACATCAGTGCTTCGATTCCCCTGTGGTGCTGGGAGGTTTAATCTGGCTTCCCACAACAACAAAAACAACACAGGGCTGCAGCCATGGACAATCTAGGTCTTTTCATTAAGTTTGGTCTCTGTTTTCTTTAGAACCCATGGTAAATGGACTACATTTATACAGCACTTTTTCTAACCAATGGCCACCAAAGCCTTTTACAGAGCCTTACATTCACCCATTCAATCATTCATACACCGACGCGGTGTTAGCCATGCAAGGCGCCAGCCAGCTCGTCGGGAGCTGCTCGTCGGGATCTTGCTCATGGACCCAATTGGTCAGGAGTACCCGGGGATCGAACCACCAACCTTCCGGTTGCTAGAAAACCTACTTCCCCACTGAGCCACTGCCGCCCCAACAGTGGGAAACCCGCTCTAGTTGCAGATCAGTCGGAGTCTTACAACATCCTCTTGAGCAAAGATAGTGTGTCAGGACATTTCATTAAATCCCTCGTGCTAGCTGTTCCCCACTGCTGAAGACAGTCTTTCTGATCTGTGGGTCTCTAATGTTTGTTAGTGCTTCCAAAGCTTGATCGGAACACTTCAAGTCTAATGGCTTTTACGGTTACTTCATCAATCTTATGTTTCACAATGGAAATGTATACATGTTTAATGTTCTTTGTAAGGATAGTATCCTGTTGGACTAGCAAAACTAGATTCTGAATGTACACATTCAATGTATTCCTCTGTGACTTAACTATATTACATTTTTTTGCTTGTGGTAAGGGCTTGAGTCCAGACACACACACTAATAGGTTTGCTACTTTGTTCTTCATTGATCATAGATTTTAATATGATCCTTTTTCTTTTGTCTGTCTGTCCCCCCATCCGTCCGTCTGTCTGGTGTGGAGGAAAATCACCTCAAGACAGCCTCCCACCTTCCTTAACTTTTCCAAGCCCTCATTAACACACGGCTGAACTTATTGTTACCGGGCTGGAGTAGCATGCACACACGACACACAAGCATGACCCTTACGAAAGACACACTCGGGACAAACACACACACGCCATACACTCGTCAGATAATGTTGGTAATGAATTCAGACCACCATCATTCCATTGCTACTTTTCTCCCGATTCGTTTGCTCAGTGTCGGGCAAGGAACATATGAGCAGCCCGGAACAACAAAGGAGTGTTTGTTTGCATAACATTAGCGCCCACCCGCGAGCGCACACACACAGTGTGGCGGGGCTGACGGTGGGACTGACTGGAGGCTCTCTGAGAACACAGGTGGAGCAGCCAAGCATCTGAGGGACCAATTACTGAAGCTCAGGTACATTAGCATCTTTGAGTGGTGTATAGACCTAATAATGAACATCAGACACTTGACCAAGGTACATTAGCATATTTAAGTGAGAGTGGAAATGGAGGGTACGGATGAGTAAATGGACCAGTGTGTTGACCCGGGGTAGGCAACAGCCCAGATAACCAGCTAGTAACTGGTTTCATTTAGGTATTCTGGTCCCATGTGTTCCCATAAATCAAATGTATGTTTTGATTCAATGTAATGATGGTGTGAAATAAATTTCTCTTCTAGGTTGTAGTTGTGCAAATTTTTTATAGTGAACTATTTTCTCTAATTGTTTTTAATTATGCACTAACCCTGCCAACCAGCCACTTCGACAAACAGGCCTGCGGCTAAAAAAGCTACCTAGCCCTGACCAGGTGGGTAAGTGGGTGGGTGGTGGAAGATGCCTGTGTAACAATAAGAGTTGGAATAATAATTAACTTCAGACCAACAAATGTGCGTGGGCAGTGTTCTCTGGTAATGTGACCTGTCTGAGGTGACAATTGACACCCCTGGTGACCTCTGTAGTACAGTAATTAAAGGAAGTTTTACTGCATGCATCCAATGAGGGTGACCTGATAAAATACGGGTTAATTCAGATCTTCCTGTATTCAGATTTGGATCTTCACAGGTGCTAATGAGTATTAGCGACATCAAATTTTGATATGACCTGTTCAGATGTGATGTCATTGCTTATCCTATTGTGTGTGTGCTTCAGGTCTGTGTGTTGCTGTGTTTCCAATATATTGTATATATATTTTTACTGTTAATTAACCAAGTTGAATAAGAACCCATTCTTATTTACTGCAACATCTGTTAGGGTTAACTATCTTGCTCACAAACAGAATAAGCTTTTACCTTTTTTCTACTAAGGAGCGCAAATGTAAAATAGATCTGAATAAAAAGCTATGGGCTTCCATAAATGTTAGAGTTCATTACCTTCTATTTTTTATAATCAATTCAGGTTTTTTTAAACAGTTTACAGTTTATTAATTTAGCAGATGCTCTTATCCAGAGCGACATACAGTGAGTTGATACATAAACAAAAATGCATTATGCTACTTAAAAACAGAATGCGAACTCAGGGAGGCAGGTAGGTATATGTTTTTCCAGTTACACTACTTCATATGCCAATAAATACGCGATCAAATGAAAGCTCTACCTTCGGCTCTACCATGCCTGAACCGGTTGTCTCTGTCAATGGGGGTGGCCAACAGCAATACATTGGAGTTGTGCACAGGACTAAATAAACTAATCCGAATCTTAACCACTGGAGGGCAACACATGTCATCAAGAAACGGGATTTAGGATTTACATTAGGGGTAGGACTAGAATTCTCCACTAGATGTCAGCATTCTGTGAAATATGCAGATCTGTGACGACCGCATGAACATTTTACACCAATATCCAAAATCCGTTCTTTCAAAGACCTACAGGCCAGATGATTTACCAGTTTATATTATTTCCTTCTAATTGGTGATATGTATGTATTGCTGTGTTGTGTAATAAACTAGTTCAGTATGTTGTTATTAGAAAAACTCATATTGCATTCTGGGACAACTTGAAGAACAAGCGTGTTCAAATGTGGTAGCTGTCATAATCATAAACGTTCGCCTCGTGAACGGAAGTTTCATAGAACAGCATCAGCACCAATACATTGCATTTGCGCAGTTGTTTTAAACGAACGTCGTCCCGCAGAGGGGTGTATTTTATTAATTTTAATTGTCTTGTATGCATGAAATTTACATATACAACTGTGTGGTAATCATACGTGAAAATACTTGCAGTTCCCTCAGTTTATTCAAATAGCGAAAGAGATTAAGATGCGATAATTAGGGAGTGTAATGTTATTGTTAAGATGTTCGCCCCCCTACGTCAGAGCTAAATGGTATAATCCATTAGCGTGGCGCGCGGCAGGAGCAGGAAAACGTGCGTAGGGAAGGCAACTCACAAGCCTAGTACTACTTTGGTAAGCTATTTATGTTACAGTTGTAAATAGCGCTTTAAATGTTTGTGAATACGATAGTAACATACATTATAAATCCTGTCTTTACACTATGCATAGTTTGTTTTTAACGGAGGTCAACGTGGGTAAACACAGTTAGCCCGGTTCATGTTGACACCAGAAAATACTCGAATCGCCAAAGTAAACATTGTAACGTTACTGAACGCTGAAGTGGTTGTTTACTGGCAACATGTTGCCAGCTTGGAAAACATGTTACTGTTAGCTAACATCCGTCGCCGGGAAATGTACATTTTTCAATAAAACCGTACTATTTCTTTTTGCATGAGTGGAGAGGACACTGGTTTCAGTCCTTACTATACACACCCACATGGCCCTGCACAGTGTACACCATTGAATTCATGCACGCTCAAACATTTTACTACAGAACACCGTACAATCGGAAGTTTATTTAGATTTAGTAATCGAACCGTCGTCTATTATATTTCCCAGTTTGCATTTGTGTACTACGGAATATACGTTATGTGTAGTGTAGTCTTTCCTTAAAAATTCAAAGTAGTATTCTATATTTACACGTTTCGGTGCTGGTGTCTCAACAGTGTTACAAGAAATACTGTAACAAGAAAATGGCTCAGGAATTCAAGCCTGGTGACCTGATCTTCGCTAAGATGAAGGGCTATCCTCATTGGCCTGCCAGGGTAAGTCAAGACACAATCACAATAGCTATGACTGACTCATTAATGTGTCCTCTGTCTACTTGTTACGACTTCATGTTATTTTGTTTCCTAGTCATAACAGCCCTTTGACCATTTGGTTGTAGTCAGAGCCGTTTTGGTTAAAATGATCAAAAGGAGTGGCAGGCTGGTTTATTCATGGTGGCAAAGAAAATACAATTTATGTTCAGATGTAATTCTCTTATTCTTCTTTATTTGTATTGTTGAGTTTCAATCAACATATTTTGAATATGCCCACACACTTATCACACAGTTTGGCCTGTAGTCTTTTACATAGGGCCTTTAATCAAGAGGTGTTTTGAATTGTCTAGAATATGTGAATGAAATGTACAGATTAATTTATTCCCTGCTCTTTTATTCTACCAGATTAATGACTATTCAGATGGAGCTGTAAAGCCATCCAACATGAAGTTTCCAATCTTTTTCTTTGGTACCCATGAAACGTAAGAGGTTCCCCAGCAAATCTGTTCTAACTGATGCCCTCTTTAAGCTATACACCAATACTTAATTTCACTGTTGTATACAACACAGAGACAGCCTCCTCTTGGGCACCAGTTCAGCATTCATTTATTGACTTTCCTTCTCTGTTGCAGTGCGTTCCTCGGTCCCAAAGATATATACCCATACCTGCCGAATAAAGAGAAGTATGCAAAACCTAACAAGAGAAAGGGTTTCAATGAAGGACTGTGGGAGGTGGAGAACAACCCAAAGGTGGAGCTAAGTGGAGAAAAGGTTAGGGTTTCCCTCCATGTAGTGTCAATTTTCATTTCACTCTGATTTATGTTCATTACGACTAGGATAAACCCCACAGTCAGTACCAACTAGTTCTCAAACATAGCACATAGAAATGCCACAGACAGGGCCTAAATGGCTCCTGGGTCTCTTGTCTGTGTTGAACGTTTGTTCTACATTGCTTCATTTTTCTTTTACATTCTATGAACTGATTCCCGTCTTTCGCAATTGTGTGCCTAATTAACACTTCCCTGTTAAGCTATGGGTCTATAATCAAAGTGGGTCAAGAGAATTTGAGAATTTGGAGGATGATTTCACTTATGAACAGGACATTTCTCGGTTGGGTCTAGAGCACACAAAAATAATGTACCGCCTCAATGATTGTTAGATAAGCTAGTCTGTTCCTAGGATTTGGGAAATAATTATTTTTTTGTCAACATTTGGTTTTCTTTCATTAGCAAATGATGCCGTCGGATAGCGTAACGGATAAGGACTCTGACAGTAACGCAGAGGGGGACGAGGAGGTAGATGTTGAGAGGAGAAAGCAATCCAAAGTAGGTCTCATTTACCCATACTCACATAAAAACAGAACCAATGTACTCATTAATTCATCATAGAAACAGAACCAATGTACTCATTCATTCATCATAGTAACAGAACCAATGTACTCATTCATTCATCATAGAAACAGAACCAATCTTCTCATTCATTCATCATAGAAACAGAACCAATCTACTCATTCATTCATCATAGAAACAAAACCAATCTACTCATTCATTCATCATAGAAACAGAACCAATCTACTCATTCATTCATCATAGAAACAGAACCAATGTACTCATTCATTCATCATAGAAACAGAACCAACTTACTCATTCATTCATCATAGAAACAGAACCAATCTACTCATTCATTCATCATAGAAACAGAACCAATGTACTCAT
>JACXGM010009411.1:0-21658 GCA_016801145.1 Umbra pygmaea
AAATTTTCATACTAATGTTAACTTATTACCGCTAAACCTAAGATCTCTTTGCACTAATTGTACATGTACTTACATCTACCTCATTCAACTTCAACTGTATTTCGACTTTATTTTTTTATCTTTTGTCCTTACTGTACCCTTTGTGTAATTCTTGTGTATTTGTATTTATGTGTAACTCTGTCTGTACTTGCACCTTTTTTTGCTTTATCTTGGCCAGGTCGCCGTTTTAAATGAGAAATTGTTCTCACCGTGCCCACCTGGTTAAATAAAGGTTAAATAAAAATAAAAAATAGCACAACTGATGCTGTTAGAATGGTAAATGCAATGTTGTCAAAATGCTAAGTTCCATTTAAATGTTAACCATATCTATGAAATATCTTTATTTCAACACATTCCAGCCCCAACAACTCTGTTTTATGTTTTCTGTGTCTCCAGGACTGCTTCTGTCACCATTGCATCCACCAATATATCTCCTTATTTAGTAAGTCAATCATACACACCAGGCATCGATTTCATTCATCAGTAGTTGTATTAACAGTAGACACTGTATTTGTATGGTTAGTTTGTAGTTCATTGTCATATTGTTGCTTGTGTTTGTGTCATGGTGTAGTGGTGTATCGAGAGAGATGGGAGACCAAGACATATTACGACGTCAGCACTTGTTTTTTACTTGCTCAATTCGGAACATATACTACATATAGCAGGGTCATCGGGAAGTACATGGCACAACAAATAAACCTATACTGATTCCTACTCTCGCAGTGGTACGGAGACTGAAATACTAGCTTAAGAACAGAGCGTACGCATTAAACATGATACATCAGGGACTTACTTATCACCACTGTAGATAGTCTCCGAACGAACAGCAAACAATACTTCAACCGACAGCAATTCAATGATCAACACCTCTTCCCCAGTTTGGCTTGCTTATAAAGATACTAGCTGACTAGCTAACTACCTAGCCAGCCTAACACAGCTGCATTCACTCACTCATCAATTACCAGCTTACCCTAACCTAGCAACTCTCATATCAACAGCCAAACTGGGGGAGAGGGGTCATAAACCTAAAGGCACAGACGTGATTAAACTGAACCAAATCACCATGCATAGCACTGAATAATAATAAACACAAAATACACACCTAAAATAATAGTCTCAGTTCATACACACCTGCCATCTGCTGGGCAGGATGTTACAGTTTGTTCGCAAGAGTTTACGTACTGCCTTTCTGACTCCTCGATGTCGATTTGATTTGAAAGTGTTTGGTTTAATTAACCTTTGATCTACCTTCGGTTTTGTCTCCAATACTCCCTGTTCTCTTCACGTCCGATGTGTGCTCACATTTTTAGTGCATTCACAAGAGATGCATATGTATATTCTGGATTCTAGGCTTTTCATTTCAAGTCTGCTGATGGTGTTTGACAACATCAGGGCCAAAGCAGTGACAAAACCGGTCAAGCTGGTCATCGTGAGCAGAGCAGTGACATGTAGCATGAATAATCTTTTTTTTATTGTCAAGCCAATCATCTTTTCTGAATCAAACTGAGCATGTCTGTCAATTGTTGAAGACCAGACTGAAGGCCCAAAAACAAGCAGGAAATGGAAATGCTGTAGCTGAAGCCACAGGGTCAGCATCTGTTTGGACAAAGTGACGCAAATGAGGAAGTGCCTTAAACCTGCATTCTGTCTGAATTCCAGCTGGGGGCGATATGTCTGGTTGCAAAAGATCTTGGTTTCTGTAATATTCTATGAGAGACACTTACCGCAGTAAACATTTTCATTATGAGTATATGGTCTCAATTGCTAGATTTAAGCCTTCCGCAATATATAATGATGTTAATTTTTTGAATTATGGTCTCATTGATTTTAAAATTGGTGATAAAGCAAAGGGGCGTTTAGGGCGTGGCTATGGCGTTTGATTGTACAAGACACTCAAAAGTGTTGGCAGTTCAGTTTTTCTGGTAGGTAATTTATTTTATTTTTTACATTTTGTTTTAATACAGTTTTTCGTTAGCATCCCAATTAATATCTGTTAGCTAGCTAGATTACTCCTCACTCTCGTCTAAAATTGTCACATCTCGCAACCAAGATGTCTGCGCCTGTAATGGCAAATTCGATGACCCAAATCCAATCTTCACAAACCAATGGGTGACGTCACACATGTAACATGCAGAGATACATACAATCTATGGATAAAGCCCAGGTCTGATGGAGGATTAGAGAGAAGATACCCAGCCTCGAGTCATGTGTTCATGTTGCAGATTTCAGGCAAAGCTACAGAAAACAATTCAGTATGATGTTCAGTATGTGTATGTGTGTATATATATGTGTGTGTCGTATAGCAACAGGCTTGTTGAAATATACACTCACCTAAAAGATTATTAGGAACACCATACTAATACTGTGTTTGACCCCCTTTCGCCTTCAGAACTGCCTTAATTCTACTTGGCATTGATTCAACAATGTGCTGAAAGCATTCTTTAGAAATGTTGGCCCATATTGATAGGATAGCATCTTGCAGTTGATGGAGATTTGTGGGATGCACATCCAGGGCACGAAGCTCCTGTTCCACCACATCACAAAGATGCTCTATTGGGTGGAGATCTGGTGACTGTGGGGGCCATTTTAGTACAGTGAACTCATTGTCATGTTCAAGAAACCAATTTTAAATTATTCAAGCTTTGTGACATGGTGCATTATCCTGCTGGAATAGCCATCAGAGGATGGGTACATGGTGGCCATAAAGGGATGGACATGGTCAGAAACAATGCTCAGGTAGGCCGTGGCATTTAAACAATGCCCAATTGGCACTAAGGGGCCTAAGGTGTGCCAAGAAAACATCCCCCAAACCATTACACCACCACCACCAGCCTACTCAGTGGTAACAAGGCATGATGGATCCATGTTCTCATTCTGTTTACGCCAAATTCTGACTCTACATCTGAAAGTCTCAACAGAAATCGAGACTCATCAGACCAGGCGACATTTTTCCAGTCTTCAACTGTCCAATTTTGGTGAGCACTTTCAAATTGTAGCCTCTTTTTCCTTTTTGTAGTGGAGATGAGTGGAACCCGGTGGGGTCTTCTGCTGTTGTAGCCCATACGCCTCAAGGTTGTGTGTGTTGTGGCTTCACAAATGCTTTGCTGCATACCTCGTTTGTAATGAGTGGTTATTTCAGTCAAAGTTGCCCCTCTATCAGCTTGAAGCAGTCGGCCCATTCTCCTCTGACCTCTAGCATCAACAAGGCATTTTCGCCCACAGGACTGCCGCATACTGGATGTTTTTCCCTTTTCACACCATTCTTTGTAAACCCTAGAAATGGTTGTGCATGAAAATCCCAGTAACTGAGCAGATTGTGAAATACTCAGACCGACCCGTTTGGCACTAACAACCATGCCATGCTCAAAATTGTTTAAATCAACTTTCTTTCCCATTCTGACATTCAGTTTGGAGTTCAGGAGATTGTCTTGACCAGGACCACACCCCAAAATGCATTGAAGCAACTGCCATGTGATTGGTTGAGTAGATAATTGCATTAAGGAGAAATTGAATGGGTGTTCCAAATAATCCTTTAAGTGAGTGTATAATGTAACTATATTATTTTTCAGAGCTTAGAGTTACTTTCAAGTCTGTTTTTCTCAAACCATAATTTGACCTGATGAGCAGTGGCAATATCAAATTAGACAAAAATGACCATCAGCAATGAAGCGGTCATCCTGAGCAGACGATCACTAATGTGTGCTTGGTTTGGGTTTCGGCTGGCGGGCTGCTCATTTACTACGTTAGAATGTGTTCAGCATTTAACTTTTAAGTATGTTATGTAAAACTGTAGACCTGGAATTAGTTAAAGCAGAGACTGCCAGTAGCCTCACGAGGCCAACCAAAGGAATTCTATAAAGAGTTTATTTACTTGTAAAAGGGTTGCAATCAAATAGTTTGTGCATGTGTTAAATCTACATCATGAAACTAATGGTGTGTTGATGTGATTGTTCTCCTACTGACTGTCTGTCATGCTGAGCTTTTTCAGAGTTTTAGATGAAGCTACCTTTTTACAAACACATTTGAATCAAGACAATTAGGTGTCTTAACTACAGAAGAATTGATGGCAAAAAGAACCAGCCAGAATTTGTGTTAGTGCCCATACGGTATACAAAAAGATCAGTCCCATTGAATTGTTGGTTGTCAAACACGTATGATACACACACGACTGATCTTTGTGTGTTACAGTAGATTATGACGACATACGTGTTCACTACATTGGTTTTTGAACACCAACAGTATGGACCAATATTTAACATTATTTCAGACCAACGAGTGAAGCCAGTAAACAGACCTTAAATTTAGGGTCTCACAGGAATTGACAACATGTAACTGAAATTGAGGAAGTCGCTACGTTTATTAAAGTGCATCCGGAAACTATTCACAGTGCTTCACTTTGTCTATATTTTGTTAAGTTACACCCTTATTTCGAAATGGATTAAATTCATTATTGAACTCAAAATTCTACAAATAATACCCACGTAATGACAATGTAAAAAAGTGTGTTTTGAAATCTTAGCAAATTTATTAAAAATGAAAAGAAAGCATAAGTGCACGTAAGTTTACACAGCCACTGCTCAATACTTTGTTGAAGCACTTTTGGCAGCAATTACAGCCTCAAGTATTTTTATGTATGATGCTACAAGCTCGGCACACCTAATTTTGGGCAGTTTCTCCCATTCTCCTTTGCAGGACCTCAAGCTCCATCAGGTTGGATGGGGAGTGTTGATGCACAGCCATTTTCAGATCTCTCCAGAAATGTTCAATTGGGATCAAGTCTGGGCTCTGGCTGGGCCACTCAACGACATTCACAGAGTTGACCTGTAGCCAAATCTTTGTTATCTTAACTTTGTGCTTAGGGTCCTTGTCCTGTTGGAAGATGAACCTTCACCCCAGTCTGAGGTCCAGAGCACTCTGGAACATGTCTTCAGCAAGGTCTCTGTACATTGCTACATTCATCTTTCTCTCGATCCTTACTAGTCTCCCAGTTCCTGCCGCTAAAAATCATGCCCACAGCATTGGTCACCTTCCTGACTAAGGACCTTCTCCCCTGATCGCTCAGTTTGGCCAAGCGGCCAGCTCTAGGAAGTGTCCTAGTGGTTCCAAACTTCTTCAATTTATGGATGATGGATGCCACTGTGCTCATTGGGACCTTCAACACTGCAGATATTTTTTGTACCCTTCCCCAGGTCTGTACCTTGATACAATCCTGTCTCTGAGGTCTACAGACAATTCCTTGTTTGACATTGTCATTATGGGGTATTATTTGTAGAATGTTGAGTTAAATAATGTATTTAATCAATTTTTCGAAATAAGGGTGTAACAACAAAATATGGAAAAAGTGAAGCGCTGTGAATACTTTCCGGATGCAATGTATGTAAAACAAACAAACAAAATATTTTTTATTTGCTGATTTAAGTTACTGTACGTACACACCGCCACAGACTTGAGCTTCCAAAGAAGCTCTGGATGCCCTGTCAAGGACGCTTGTCAAAAAAGTATAGGGAAGCTTCAGACGCTTTGGGCGCTCTGACGTGGTATGATCAGACTGTAAAAAATAGGGCAGGACTAGCATACGTAGCCTTAAATATATTGTGAGCAAATTAATTGCATTCTAGCTTAAATCGAGGGAACATATTTCCAATAAGAGTTGAACTAATCCTCATATGTGTATCACTGGATCATTATGGATCATCGGGAAGTTGTTTGTGTTTGGTGCTGCTTTATTGTACTTGCGGAGAAGACGTCGACGTCGGACTCGGACAGTTGGGTTCATGACACACTTTAGGACCGTCATCAAAGGACATCTATATTTCGATTGGTTGCTGGTCGTTAGCCGCTGAACCGCGTCATAGCTCATTACCATAAAGTTGAACAAACTTCAACTTTTCTGCTTGACGCTCTGGTCGCTCAACACGCCCAAAACGCCCAAAACGCGACGCCGACTGATTTTGTCGGTCCTTGCAGCTGAGAGAAGCTGGCTTCCATTGAAAATGAATAAGTTCTGGTATCTTTGGAAGCTCTTTGGAAGGTACTGTTCCTGTGCTTTAAAACATACAGTAACGAATCAATGTTCACAGCTAAATCAAACATTTATACGTTACAGAGATAGGAAAATAGACAGAAATAAAAACACCAAAATAAAACAGACTTATTATCCATGTAAGAACCACAAATCTGTATGAGGACATTCAAATAAATGTTGATCTTGTTATGAAAATTTGCCTGTCCACAGTGTTATTTCTCCTTTATACAGAGAAATTCGACTGAGACTGAGGTCTCGCGACGCCGACTGATTTTGTCTGTCCTTGCAGCTGAGAGAAGCTGGCTTCCATTGAAAATGAATGAGTTCTGGTATCTTTGGAAGCTCAAGTCTGTGGCGGTGTGTACGTACAGTTAGGTAATCAAACTCATTTACTGCATGTAAACACATATGTATTACTACTAAAACAACACTCATAAACATCTCATCTGTTTACAGACAAATATACTTTTCCAGACACTCTGCCATCCTAGCATCAGTGACCAAAATAGAAATGAGATTTCCCTCCTGTAGGACAAAGGAGGGGCAAGAGAAAGAGTTGGTATGTCAGAATTTGTTTATTTGTTACCATAACAACAGGTACTGTTCCTGTGCTTTAAAACATACAGTAACGAATCAATGTTCACAGCTAAATCAAACATGTATACGTTACAGAGATAGGAAAATAGACAGATATAAAAACACCAAAATGAAACAGACTTATTATCCATGTAAGAACCACAAATCTGTATGAGGACATTCAAATAAATGTTGATCTTGTTATGAAAAGTTGCCTGTCCACAGTGTTATTTCTCCTTTATACAGAGAAAATCGACTGAGACTGAGGTCTCTTTTAAAGTTGCACCTTGTCATAATAAAAACTTTGATTAATCGATTAATTATATTGTTTATCATATATTATGTGTATATCATTTCTATTGTGCCAATGCTTTGCATTGTAGTTTTGTTTTCTGTATCTCATGTAATGTCCCTATACGTTCTTGGGACACCTCTCTCTAGTTTGGCTATTGGTAGGATAGGGTTTAGGTTAGGTTAGGCTGGTATCTTGTAGCTCTGATGAATAATGATTATGTTCAGCTGTGTTCCATTAGTCAGTTAACTAGAGAGAGGTGTCGGGCATTGTTATCTCTAAGACATCTCTGTGTGGGAAGGCTGTCTGGGAGCTACACTATACCTATGTAGGTTGTGAGAAGAGGATTGTTGAAGTTTGGAAGTTTATGCGCACACTCTTGTATGTTAGGTGTCAGTGTTTACGCCACTTTGAGAGCATGAAAATATAAGTATACTCGTTGTGCACTAGCTTCAACTGTTCGCTTGCCACTGAAATAAATGGATGTTTCCCGGATTTGTCCATTAAAAACAAGCAACAACCATCGACTTCCTGCTTTGGTCTCCCTACATCAAATTCTCTCTACACCACAAAAACATAAATTAAAACAATCACATTAATGATAAAATGTCGAGTTATGAAAAACAATTACAATTTCTCAGATATTTCTAATTACTTAGAGATATCAACATGGCCTCTCACTCATACCAATAACCAAAGACAGCCCTACAACAAACACTATTCAAGTAGGTACTCACAGAACACAGACGTGATTTTAGCAACCTTACACACAGTGAGAGAGAGTGTGAGAGAGGGCCCTATCTCGCACCCTTCGCAATGCAATGAAAGTGTCTTTGCTACTTTTAGATCGACTCAGTTGTCAATTTCCCATCCGGCGCCCGTGTCGTTTAAATAGCAAATGCACCTGGGCCCATATTTGTGCCCATGGGTGTGCTGGTCTAACAGGGAGATGTGTTCAGGAAAATTCTGGGTGTATTGCTATCTTGAGGCATCGGAAAGTGATTGCGCCATTGACCAACAAAAACCTGATCTAAAGTCAATGGTGCAGTATGTCATTGTTATTTTAACAGCAAATTAGTCAAATGCACCTAGGCATATGCACAGCACGTGCACACTATGCTTGTTACACACACACAGGGAAGCGCAGCAGCACACGAACATGCAAAAGATTACAAATTAAAATATTACGATGCAAATCCGCCGTCATAATAGCAATGCGCCAAGGTACAAACGCACCTGGCTCTTAAAGGGAATGGGAGATGAATCTCTGATTGGTTTATTGCATGTTACACCCAAAACACGCCTATGAATTAATGAAGACACTTAGTACAACACTTTTAGACCATGCGCCCGGTGCATGGAACATTTTATCTGCTGTCAAACTAGCAAAAGTGGATTTGGACACACCCAAGGTGCACTTGCACCATGCACTTCACGCCATGCACTTAGATCATTAAAATAGGGCCCAGAGAGTGAACGAACAGGGGCACAGATATACAGCACAGAATGGCATGATGGGAGGGTTGAAGAGTGGAATCAGCTGAACCGGATAACGAAGAGGAAGAGCCAGTGATAGGTGATGATTGGACTGATGAGGAGCTGTACCACCTGTGTGAGACACACAAACTGAACAGAACAAACACACAGAACAGAAACACAATACAGAAACACCAACACAGACCAAGGTAAACCCAACCATTTCTGCATTTATACTGGGCAACGTAACAGTTTGACATCTATTCTTTCTACAACAGACCTTTGAGGTATGATAATCTGGACTCTTCTGTAAGACAGCCTTATAAACAAACATCAAGCCATTTCTGTACCTTCTAGAGGTCTAGGAGTCCCAGCCAAATGACCTACAGAAGACTGATATGTGTGAAAATTATTGCCAGTGATAAAAGGCAAGACTGTTTGATAGACCTAGAATCCAGAGGTTTCAGCACTGATACTGGGGCAATCTAACAGTCAACATATCTTCCATTAGTTTAGTTCTATGCTGAAAAGACGGATATGATTTTATTCTAGAAGAAGCCAATTTTGCCCTTGAGCTTCCGTACCAAATCAGTTTTGTGCAATTTTGTATGAAGGTACTCATTGTACAATAGCATGGTATAGGGCACAGCTTCTAACAGAAGATGTTTGGAAGATGTTTGGAACTAGTATATAATATTGTTATTTCTTTTGCATTTAGCAGCAACTTAAGTCAGACTGCATTTGAGAAATAGCTTGAGCAAGAAATGGAGCAAAATAGTATATTTAAATACCATCTGTCACACATGGGTTGGGGTTTTTTCTGTATTGTCTTTGTGCTCCCTTTGTTTGTATACTATGCCGCCCTCTTGTGTCTAGTCCTTGTCATTAGTTTTAAAGATGTTATGGGATTTAGTCATCATTTAGCCACAGATGGATTCAGTTAGCAATTAGTATGTCTTTGTATTTAACCTGGTTGTTCTCCCCTTGTCTCTTGTCAGTCAATGTTTCCTGTGGCGTCTCCATGTTTCCTGTACTACGTGTGGATTACCGAAGTATCGTTGTTTTGCCCCACAAGGCTGTTTTATTTTGATTAAGAATAAAGTCTATTGGATTACCTGTACCTTCGCAACTGTCTCTTGATATTTACAAGGTGAGACGTGACACCATCTGAATAAAAATGAAAATAATTTAGTGTTTGGGATTAATTTTCGGAGTTAAAGTGAGTTTTTTATTTTAGCATTGTCAGGCATAAACAGCAGAACCAAGTGCAGCAAACAGAATGTTTAAAGGCACAAATAATGACAGGTATCAAAACCAATAGCGGTACATGCGGCTAGAGATACATGCGGAACAGTGCAACAACCAACAACTCAGGTGAAAAAGACTGGGACTTATATACCAGTCCTAATGACCAAACATAAAACACCTGTCATGAACATAGAGAGGGCTAGAGCATAAATAACAAAAGGAGAACTAATATTCGGGCGAAGTCGAGCGCCGCTGTCCAGCAGGGAGGGGAGAAGTGTGACAAGCATATTACAATATTTGTGGTCCCCAAAAGGATAATCATTTAAATTGTAATTTCTTTCTGTTTTCGGTTGCCTTTTGATCTGTTCATTTAACTAGGGATGCAGGCAAACACACACATTTGTCTGTGTAGCTGAAACAGAAATCAGTTTTTGGAGTGTGGAGCCATAAACTAACCCTAAACCTAACCTCAACTAACATTGACTCTTAAGATAGCCGTAAGGCCCAACCCTAAACCTAACTTGTAATGTCTAAACCTAAAATAAACTCCAGTTATCCAATGTCCAATTCAATATTGTTTTATTAAACTGAGCAAGAAATCACTTTTTCTAGTGGGGACCTAAAAAGCCTTGTTGGGACCTATTTTTTATTTTTATTTTTAAATGATACCAAACACATACCCACATACTGCTTCATCACTTGATAATGTTACAATATGTCATGGAATCATGGAATGGCATAATAAGTACTGCCACAAAACTCGTTGTGTGGATGTTAGTTTTGCTTCTCCCTGGTCTCCATCCAAACTACTTAACTACCTAGGAATTATTTACACTATAGATATTTTAATTCATCTAGATACATAGTACATATGTAAATGCCGTTTTGTATTCACACTAGCTAAGATATCATTGTGACTTTACCCAGATGATGTGTACTCTCCCAGATTTGTTTACTTGGAAATAAACATTGCACTCTGCTTCAAAAGAGTTCTGTGCTTACTGGTGCAAAAACCCATGTTGATACGTTCATCGAAGTGGACTGAAACTTCAGAATGACGCCTCAGACATTGTTTGTTGCCACATACAGCACTTCTTTTTTGCACTTTGACACTCGACCCTGTGAGGAAATGTTGGTGTTGCTGTATACAGTAGTTGGCTATATTTAGTTGCATCACATCAACTCTTTTAAATGACAAGAATGGCATTTAATAATCCTACTAAGATGACGTAGACAACCTCTCAAGTAAAACCTATCCTGGAATGTTTTACACTGCTCGGAATTGCCTGTTAGGGTGATATTTTTACAGTAGTATCCATATAAAATGCCAATGCTGCATACTAATTGCTGAAAGATATATAGAGAATATAATGCAGTTTCACAACATTTAATTTGGGATGTACAAAATTTCCTAAGAAACTTAAAATAAATGTAAATAATAATAATAATAATAATAATAATAATAATAATAATGATAAACCTTTGATTATATAGCACCTTTCATAGAAGAAATGCAGCTCAAAGTGCTTTACATCAATAAAAGTCTAATATAATTAAAGAAATTTGCATCAATAAAAGACAAAGAAATGTAAAAAAATAATTAAAAACATAAAAAGCCTAGAGCACATTTGCAGGCAATAAAATAGAAATATGAAATGTAAAGGAACATATTAAAAGAGGGAAATGCTGAATGTGGGTCTCTATAGCTAGATGCAGCTCTCTGAAGCAAAGTAAATGTAACAAACAAGGATGTACTCATCAAACAACTGTTTATTGTCACAATCCTAAATTGAGTTTTTTGACTAAATTTATCCATGGTGTTCCAGTCTGGTTGGTTATTTTGAGTAATCCAGCCTATAGCATATTTAGTCCAAAGTAGAGTATGTGGACATACCATCACACCCATATGAGATTGTTGGATATCCCATTATATTTTCATTCTAAAATCATGTTTTTAAGAAACACTGGTGTGACCAGTGATAACCGAACCCCAGGTTGAAGAGGAACAATGTGGATTCCGTCTTGGTCGTGGAACAACAAATCAGATCTTCACTCTCGCAAGTGTCCTGGAGGGGGCCTGGGAGTATGTCCGTCCGGTCTACAGGTGGGCTGAGGATCTCATCGCTGCTTTTTGCGGATGATGTGGTCCTGATAGCATCATCGGCCTGTGACCTTCAGCACTCACTGGATCGGTTCGCAGCCGAGTGTGAAGCGGCTATGATGAGGATCAGCACCTCTAAATCTGAGGCCATGGTTCTCAGCAGGAAACCGATGGAGTGCCTACTGCAGGAAGGGAATGAGTCCTTACCCCAAGTGAAGGTGTTTAAATACCTTGGGGTCTTGTTTGCGAGGGAGGGGACAATGGAGTGGGAGATTGGTCGAAGAATCGGTGTAGTGGGGGCGGTATTACACTCAATCTATTGCACCATTGTGACAAAATGAGAGCTGAGCCAGAAGGCAAAGCTCTCAATCTACCGGTCAGTTTTTGTTCCTACCCTCACCTATGGTCATGAAGGCTGGGTCATGACCAAAAGAACGAGATCCAGGGTACAAGCGGCAGAAATGGGTTTCCACAGGAGGGTGGCTGGCATCTCCCTTAGGGTGAGAAGCTCGGTCATCCGCTAGGAGCTCGGAGTAGTTTGCGTCGAAAGGAGCCAGTTGAGGTGGTTCAGGCATCTGGTAAAGGTGCCCCCTGGGCGCCTCCCTAGGGAGGTGTTCCAGGTAGTCGAGCTGGGAGGAGGCCTCGGCGAAGACCCAGGACTAGGTGGAGAGATTATATCTCCAACCTGGCCTGGGAACGCCTCAAGATCCCTCAGTCGGAGCTGGTAAATGTGGCTCGGGAAAAAGAAGTTTGGGGTCCCCTGCTGGAGCTGAGACCCGACCCCGGATAAGCAGTCAAAGATGGATGGATGGTGTGACCGGTGATCGCATTGTCCTTAAAGACATATTTATTTGTTATGTTGCAAATAAGAGACATTAAAAAGAAATCTGGTGTGGGGATGAAGTGAGGGTTAATTACTTTTAATGACAGATCAGTAAGGAGCATAAACTAGAAAGACAAGTGTGCAGGGAGGAGAACAGAGAAGGAGGCACAGACAGCAGCTTGTCGACATCTACATTAAACACCGGCATGAAATAAGAGACATTTCTATCAAACTGCTAACTCTGTACTTAGCAATAGGTAGCTAGCCAAGCTAACATTGACTAGCCAACTAGCCACAGCAGTTGATATTGGATCATTTAAATTCACACAACAATCGGTAAAGTTGTGAACAATAATCATTCTTGTTAACTCTGCATGACACCAAACATAGTTAAAAAGAATGAAAGCACTCGCCGTATTGTCTGGCGCCATTACCCTGGACTGCATAATAAATAAAATGTTATATAATAACAGCACGCAGGCAGTATGTGTACTGAGTACTTCAAAGTACTCCTCAATTTCCCGATAAACCACCACCATTCAGCCCATTTCTGTGCTTACACTGACTGCAATTGAAACTATTTTGTATCTCAGTTCTAGCTCTGTTTATGGTCAAAACATTCTGTTTGAGGTGAGTTTAATGTCATTTCCCAGAATTCTGGGATTTTATTTTCCTGAATCCTAAGCATTCATTAGGGTGACTTAGGCATGTATTCGGGCACCATGCAAGGTTACTCACGTGAGTGTGGTTTTCTGAACCAAATTAATCAAGCCTAACATAGAAAATTACCCACAATTCCTCATGTCATCAAGTTTTCCCTCCCTTTTCTGTTTCCTGTTTGTACACTAAGAGCTTCTCAATGAGGGTACAGAGCCAGCAGGCCCATTTCAGGCCACAATTGTGGAGTAAACAAAGGTGGAGATTAACCAGTCATGTTCAATGAGCTGCCCAGCACGCAGATGCCTCCTCCCACCTCCACGCTTCTCCTCCCTCACCCTTCCTTTCCCATCTTTCATCCCTCCATCTCCCTTCTATCATCTTCCTAATCCACTAAGTAGTGATGGACCTTCCAGATAATTTCAGTTGGAGCCTCTATTTACCTGAAAAATCTGTTTAATTTGGCACCAAAACTGCTCAGTTTAAAATGTTTAAAATAACCCCAGGACAGCAAGAGAAGGGCATATCACAAATGTGAGGGTGAAAATGTAGACTAGAATTATTTGTAGACAATCACAGAGCAGAATAAAAAAGAGACAGACAGACAGACAGTAAGAAAGAGAACTCAGTCGCATGATGCTGTGGTTTATGGAAAAGTTAGCCCTCAATGTCTCAGGTCCCTGGCTCATCTTCCTGGCTAACACTGGACATATTTCTCCAGGCATTACCATGCCATTCCATCACAGCACACAGTGGGTATGCAAGTCCTGGAAAATAACAGAAACGTATGCTTGTGTTTCTCTTAACTTGCTTTGAAATTATATTGTTGGCCGTGTGTGATCCACGTGTAACATCTATTTCAGGCTCAGAGGTTTAGGATAAAACTTTTGGGGCCCTATCTTACACCCAGCGCAATTGACTTTTTACACAAACGCATGTATCATTCCTAACTTGCACCCGACGCATATGGGACTTTTCCCTCCACAGACGCGTGTCAGTAAATTAGGGAATGAACTTGCGTTAGTTGGGTGGTTCAGCGAAAAGAAGAGGCGTGTTCCGGCGCAAACGTTCCCTGGTGCTATCTTGCAGTTCCCGAAAAAAATTCCGCCACTGACCAGGAAAAACCTGGTTAAAAGTCAGTGGCTTGTTTTTCAGATGCTATTTTAAGGGCACATGGTTAACTATAATGTAGCTTGTATATAACGCGCATACACTTTATTGCTCTTCTCATCAACAAAAATGCAGCAGTTCCCATTATTGCAATACATAATTAGAAGGAAAATATTACCACACAAGGGAAATCAGTGTTTGTGTCCGAAGAGGGGAAAAAATAGGCATACATCTGGTGTACACATTTACCCAAATTATTCAGAATGAATTTTTTGCACTGATATACATCAACTGCAAGGGAACCCATTCAATCAACATACAAGTCAGTTGCGATGCTAATAGTAAAATCACCCATGTCTTCGCGAATTAACCTGGCTCAAGCCACGACTCATTTATGGTAAACTCTGCCATATTTGTTGGGATTCCCCCCTTGGATGGGTGGCTGTGAAGGGGACAACGCTATCTGTTAAAGACATGGCTGAGGATGACACCATTTGATGCCAGCAACAGTGCGTGAAATGCTGTTTAATGAAAAACATACACAAACACGCAGCGTAGCCTAATTGAACGAACATTAGGCACACTGAAAATGGGCTTTAGGGGTTTGGATAGGACAGGAGCCACTTTACACTACTCTAGTCGCAGCATTCTTTGTGGCTTGTTTTGTTTCACACAACATGTCCATAAATCATGTATGTGTTGATGACATACATTTGGAAATATTAGCCCAGCTAGCATAGAGCTGGCGGGACACAGGCGGACCAGCAGAGGCAGAACTGGTGGTCCGCCAGGCGGTTTGCTAATCGTTTAACCAGCGGTCCACTGCCGGCCAAGAGGTCCACCGGCAGGTAAACAGCGTTTTAGACCTTGAAAAATAGTTTAAAGTAAAAAAATACAAGCTTTAATATATATTTTAATATAATTAATATAATTTAATATAATTTTTCTTTAATAGCTATATATTTTAGAACTGAATTAAATTAAGAACTTTAAAATAAACTTAACTGTGTTTGTATTCTATTTGAATGTTGTTGTAACTAAATTTGTAAATAGTTTAAAGTATTTTTCATTAGAGATAGAAATATAGAACATAAGCCTAGCCTAGGATATAGCCCATACGCAGCTGATGGACTAACTGGAACAAGAGTATGAGTGCGTAGGATTCCCAGAGGATCTCTGTCTAAAACTCTGCTCACCCGCCGGAAGACCGCTCATTCCCCAACACTCCCGCTGGTGGACCGCCCGTTAAACGATGAGCGAAAAGCTAGCCGACCGTCAGCTGTAACCGCCGGTGGTCCGCCAGCTCCATGTTTGCTGGGAGAGGACTTAAGGAGACGTGATGTCTAAATGCATGTGCTGTTGCTTGGCACTTAACCCAAATGCCTTAGAGCTTATTTGACAGAATAGTGAGGCAAGCAAAGTAATCTCGCTCTAATGTTAGATTTACATTGCAAAAACATTACCATGCATTCATAACCTCGTGATTCAGTGAAAGTGAGCCCAAAACATCATAAAGTATGCCTTGTGACATTTCTTTATTTACATTTTGTAATGGAACATGCGCGCGTGCCCTTAAAGGGAATGTGAGATGACGCTCTGATTGGTTCATTGCACGTTACGCCGAAACCAAACCTATGACTAACTAGCTACTTCAGACCTACCCATTTTAGATTTGCGTCCGGCGCAAGAGTAATTTATCCTGCCGGTAAAATAGCAACAGCGCCCGGCACCCTCCCACAATGTCACTTGCGTTTCGCGTTTGATAATTGCGTTTCAGATCGTTAAAATAGGGCCCATAGTGTTCGATTTTGGGTCACTTTTAGTTTATGACTCTAAAGTTTAAATGTATTGTTAGGGCTTGGTTAAATACAGGAATAAAAACTGGGTTTTTGAGGTGGGCTACGTTAAATATAGGAATAAATGCTGGGTTATTGAGTTGGACTAGGTTAAATACAGGAATAGGCTAGATGCAGGGTTATAGGGACACTCTGAAGCCATGCAGCAATAGGCTGTGTCCATTCTTTTAAATCATGAAGAAATATATATACACTATACATTTTGCTGTGGCCAGTCTGCAGTGCTGGATGACTTACATTTGAGACGTTTGGGACTACCCCACTGGATCCAATGTTTCAATTACCCTTCAATCAATCAAAACGTATATTACTTTTTTTCCAAGTAGCTACTATTTGAACCAAGGTCTTTCACATATGAGTCTGTGTTTGGATTTGTGCATTCAGATGTTTGTGCTGCCCGAAGACATTGAGCCACAAACTATTAGCGCTGGTTGGACCAGAACCTCAACCACAGCTGAACTGGCATCTGTCTTCATTGACTTGTTTTGGTATTGACTTGTGGGGAAGTAATATGGTTTGTGGGGAGACGATAATCCTGAGAACGTCTCACCAACTTGGCTTTGCCTCTGTTTGCCTCCGTCCAGCTCTATGAAGATTAGACCGTTTTGAAAGAGCATAGTTGTGGTTTATTTACAGCAGACACTCGGTATAAAGTGTACATTATACTAATGCAAATGTTCTTATTTCACATTAACCAAAATCTTGATTATTTTATATTTTCACATTTTAATTTTACTTGATATAAAATAATACAACCTACAGTATACAGGTTTAATACCTAGAATATGTGTTGCGGAAAAAAAACAACAACAAGATATTATACTTGTTTTAGTTTTTTTCACATCCACTCAAACCATATTACCTGTCTAAATTTTACACATCAAAAACACATCATTATAACCCCTTAAGGACAGGGTCCTCATTTTAATTTTTTGCCTTATCAAATTCAATGGATCGACAGTTTTATGAAGACCTTTTTAAAACAGCAGTGGTCACAAATGCATAGGGTGCCATCTTTCGTATAAGTGGGTGTCCTGACTCTCTGTGGTCACTAAAGATCCCATGGCACTATTCGTAAGAGTAGGTGTGTTAACCCCGGTGTCCTGGACAAATTTCCAATCTGGCCCTCATACCGTCATGGCAACCTAATCATCCCTATCTCTCAATTGGTTCATTCAGTCCCCTCTCCCCCTCCTCTCCCCCCCTTCTCCCCAGGTTGTTGCTGCAAATGAGAAAGTGTTCTCAGTCAACTTGCCTGATAAAACAAAGATTAACTAAATAAAGGCTAAACAAATGAGAAAGTGTTCTCAGTCAACTTGCCTGGTAAAACAAAGATTAACTAAATAAAGGATAAACAAATGAGAAAGTGTTCTCAGTCAACTTGCCTGGTAAAACAAAGATTAACTAAATAAAGGATAAAAAATGAGAAAGTGTTCTCAGTCAACTTGCCTAGTAAAATAAAGGTAAACTAAACTAACCAAACTAAGTGATTTGACAAATAGCCAGCCTAGAACCCCAAAGAACCCCAAAGAGCAAGCAACAACATGTGATACACAGTGGGGAACAACTCCCTGTGAAAATGTGGATTCTAGGAAGAAACCTAGAAAAGTGGCTGGACTCAAGGGGGTATATTTTCCACCATAATTTTCTCATTTTGTCTCTCATAGTTGAAGTGTACCTATGATGAAAATGACAGGCCTCTCTCATCTTTTTAATTGGGAGAACTTGTACAATTGGTGGCTGACTAAATACTTTTTTGCCCCACTGTTTATGTGTGGCAGGTTATTGTTGTATTTGTTGGTTGTTGGTTGTTCTGTTTACAGTTTTTTTCAATTGCTTACACACTAAATTTAAAAAAACCTTACACTCAAAGAGCCTAGATTTGCACCACTGTAGGGACATTGTCAACTTCACACTTTTTGCAAAATATTACACACAGTGAATTGCTAAACACTAATCACACTAGTATGCATTTGGCAGAAATTTACCATGATGTCATTTCCTTGCAATATCAAAGCACACCCATGAACCAATTGGTTAAACGCAGCAACCAGGCGTGCACTAATACTGGTGCTTAATTGTAGACACACCAGTCAAGTTTAAACACTATAAAAAGGAAACAGGTTATTTCACCTGTCTTCAACAAAAATCGACCGTGTCAGAGGAGGAGGAGGAGGGAGGGTGGGGATAAGAGGGGGAATCTGGAGAGAACAAGGTAGAGGAAGAGGGCAAGGTGGAGGAAGAGGGATAGAGGGGGAGAGAGACCTGGAGGAGGGGTAGGATATTCACAAAGAGAAATAACTAAATTTGTGTAACAATTGTGGACCATGAGATAAACCTCAGACTAACACTGAGGGAGGCTGGACTGAGAGTACAGCCTAACCTAAGCAGGTACACGGTGGCATCAATAGTTCAAACATTTAGTCCAGAGCGAGAGAGAGAGAGAGAGAGAGAAAAGAGAGAGAGAGAGAGAGAGAGAGAGAGAGAGAGAGAGAGAGAGAGAGAGAGAGAGATAAACCTTAGGATTGAACATTGAGAACACCAAGAAAGGAAGGGCCCCATATTCACACAGAAGCAAGAGAGAGGAGCAAGAGGTGTTCTCAATGTTCAAAAAATATTGAGTGATCAGTTAACTTGAGACTGTAGTACTTATCTCACCAGGTTAACATGGTCATGCTGTGGTTCACAGTTAGCAGAATTACAAACCTACTGTAGTTCTGACTGGGTATAAGTGGGCTAAATACAGAACACTTCAGTCCCACTGCTATGGAACATCTACAGTTTTTCCCGCTAAAACACTAAAAGTGAATGCTCATAACAAAGGGTCGAAACCGTAACGTTTGCATGCATTTGGTACACTCAGGCACCAAATGAATAAACACAATGTCGGCAGGGCACCGTAAACAATTCTGTAACACATGGTGCAAAACACTACATACATCGTGCATGTGTTACACACTTTGGCCAATGATGAAACACTCTGCAGTCAGCATGTCCATTCAATAGTTAAAACACACATGACATTAGCAACACTCCTGCACACATCGTAAAACACCTAACCTGTAACTGAACACCAATCAGTCACTATATATAATTCAGGTATGAGCACCTGTCATGAGACAATTGTGAATATGGAGGCTAAAGGACCAAGGGGAAGGAGAAGATGAGGAAGAGACTGGAAGAGGGAGACGAGAACAAGGAGGAGACAGGGAGGGAAGAGGGAGAGGAAGAGACTCTGATAAAAACCAGACATCGGGACTGAAACATCATCAGCCAAAGGGCCATCCAGAATGTCGCCGGGCAGTGCGGGGGCAACATCACCATGTGTGCAGCCATTAGTGGTCAGGGGGTCTTTCATCACCATGCCACCCTGGGTCCCTACAACACTGCACACATACTGACATTTCTGCATGCACTACATGCCACGGTCACATAGGACCAACCAGGGCAGCCCATGTTCGTTGTCATCTGGGATAATGTCAGTTTCCACCGGGCTGGTCCGGGACTAATTCGCCAACCACAACCATTTCATGGTGCTGTACCTGCCCCCTTATTTCCCGGTCATCAACCTGATAGGGGAATTATTTTCGGCATGGCGGTGGAAGGTCTATGACTGCCTACACATGCACAAGTGCCGCTCCTGCGAGCAATGGAGGAGGCAAGTGGAGACATCGAGGTGGGCTCGATCGACGGGTGGATACGCCATGCACGGCGATATTTTCCCGTTGCCTGGGAAGGGAGAACATCGCCTGTGATGTGGACGAGGTGACGTGGTCCGACCCCAATCGATGGAGTGATCCCTGACTTGTAATGGGAGTTGTTTTACTACCTGTACAATGTATCACTGAGGCTTGGTTTCGGGAATAAAAACGGTTTAAAAACTACAAATGACAGAAGTGTTTTGAGTAAAGTTGACCAGTGTGTTGTGTCTGTTTGACTGTTTATTGTTCATGTCAGCCTGATCTCTTAGAAATCTGTGTAACTGCCACGGAGTATGAACATCAGAATCCGTGACAGTTCCATGGAATGGCTGAAAATTCTGTGAAATGAACATGGATCAAAATCCGTGGCAGTTTCACGGAAAAGTCTGCAATTGGTGAACAGTGAGACCTTGCTGTTAACTCGATGTAAAGCCTTTCCCAAACCCCTAACCCAACCTTAACCACTCAGAAAACTTGCTGTTAACTCGATGTAAGCCTTTCCCAAACCCCTACCCTAACCTTAACCATTTAGAAACCTTGCTGTTAACTCGATGTAACTTCTCTTATGTCATAATTTATTGTTTGTAACCATGGTTATAGTGAGTAAAAAAATGATAAAAAAGCACATTTGCAACACGTCTGCATTAAGCTGGTATAGAAAACAGAATATATGCAAAGTGTCCACATGGATTCGAACTCGCAACCTTTGGTATGTGAGTCGCATGTTTATACGCCTGCCCACCATCCCCATCCTGCCAACCTGCAAAATCTACGCTACTTACACTCTGCTATGTCATGCTGCGATTCCGTGAAACTGCCACGGGATTTAAAAGTCAAGGATCCGTGATTATTCCTCGGAATATTCAGCCATTCCGTGAAACTGCCACGGAATTTGAAGTTAAGTATCCGTGGTAGTATCACGGATTTCTGAGAGATCACATTGGTTCATGTGCATGTGTGTTAACTATCGATCTGAAGAGGGCCTTTTGAAGTCAGAGTGTTACGTTTTGATTGCAGAATGGCAGTTTTAATTGCAGAATGGCAGTTTTGACATGGCAGTTCAATGTTAATCTTCAAGTGTTGTGTAAAGCATTCTTGTGTGTTGAGTTTTGACACGATGAGCCAAATTATGCATTTTGTGTGTTAGCAATTGGAAAAAACTGTAATAAGTCAATGATTGAGTCCAGAACAGCATCCATAATATTATTCCATTAAATACTGACCACATTTCTCCCAAATTATAATTGAAAGTGTTCTCAGCATTCATTTGTACAACTGGTCAAACTAACTAAAATGATTCAATTCAACTGGTCAAACTAACTAAAATGATTCAATGTTTTCAGACCTCGAATAATGCAAAGAAAATAAGCTCATATTCATTTTAAAATAACACAATACTAATGTGTTAGCTTAGGAAAAGTTTAGACGTCAATATTTGGTGGAATAACTCTAACTGTATTATAATAATAATAGGTTTTCTTGTGTCTTGGCATGCTCTCCTCCACCAGTCTTTCACATTGATATTGGGTGACATTATACCACTCGTGGTGCAAAACCTCAAGCAGCTCATCCTTGTTTGATAGCTTGTGACCAACCATCTTGATCACATTTCAGAGGTTTTCAATGGGGTTGATTTAAGAATAATGTGCAGTTGTCTCTTATATTAAATAGTCCAATCAATTTCCTTAATATTTGTTAAAATGTAAAACTGATGGCACTGGCAACAGTCATTTTATTTTAATAAACATAATACA